>RXPK01004339.1:0-63397 GCA_004143645.1 Protaetia brevitarsis
TACAAAAAAAAAGCACTTTACCCTTCGCATTCTAACCGCTTCAGAGACAAAGAGACATTTTGTGTTCATTAATTCAGAATTCTTATTTTCTGTAAAACTTCCCCTAAACCCTCACCACAAATGCACTTTAATGCATGTATGCAATAGAAGGGTGGTTGTTACGCACGCTGCGACCTAAAAGATCTATTGTGTCCCCTATTCTTTGCGTGCTTTACAGCTGCCTTCCAATCCTATCCTTTTAGAAAATGTAGATGTCAAGGCCCCATCTATAAATCTCCCTCTTCGATTTCACAGCACGCAGTACAATGCCCTCGGGTTGCACAGGGCACGCCAGTTGAGAGGAGGGGAAGTTCATCCTTTCCCACAAAATCTGCATTCAGGATCTTTTTCCAATCCAAGCTTTACTCAGGTGCCTTTCAGTCTACAATGCCTGGAAGTTTCCTGTTAAATGCAAGGTTCTTACTCAGGTTTGAGCATTCGAAACCTCTTGTATTAGGTTCCCAGAAGAATTTTACTTAGCCTCATTCCCTGCAATTCCAGAACTGGATTTTCTCTGCTCCATTTCCATTTTTAGTTTCTTCGTATTTATTGCTACTTAACCCGCAAAAGTCAGGCCTACGAAAGGATTCCACCCCTTTTTTTCGTTATCCGTTTTCGTTCCTTCCATCCTGTGTGACCCGAACCCACAGAGGGTACTTTATTTCTTTGGCTAGCTCGTTAGTTTCCCAGCATTCCAGCCATCTTGGAGCGATTCATATGAGTTCAACCCTTGATGCTGCTTGACTATCAGACACGATGATCTTCCTGCTTCCATAGTTCCTATCCATAAGAACTAACACAGCTTCAATAGCGGTTATTTTGCCCTTATAACTGGGCATTTCCCAAGCTTTCGAAATGTTTTCTAGCCCATAATTCCTTCGGTTCTTCTGGCTTTTGACCATCAGTTACTATTTGATTTGTTCTATTCAAGTTCAATATGTTGTGATCCCACTCGCCTACTTAGCTTATGGTAATTCTTCACCAAAGCTAATTTTTTAACATATCATCCCGGGCAATCCAGTTTTATCACCGTCGGGAGATGCCCTAGCTAATCATCCTCCTTGACCATCTTAGTGCGTTCTTTTCGCCAACCCCCTTACTACATGTGGGGGGGCAAATCCATACACATCAATAGGCTGTTGCAGTCTCAAAGCCCCGTTATGCATACACATGCTATCTTTCACTTTCAGAGGTAGTTCCGCGGCAGATTAGTCTTTTTGCTCCATGCTACTGATGAAGTATGATCGTCTCATATCGCGTATACATCCAAAGCAGTATTTTGGGTGCATCCCCAATTTTCCTGCAAAGTTTCTGCACACCATCAGCTTTTTTGCAACTGTACTAAACGTGCGTGCCAGTTTCCGCTATATGCTAGTTTGCTATCAAACGTACGTCCAGTTTGTCATTTGTGTTGAGCGGTTTAAGAGAATTTACAGCATTACATACCGCAGTTTTGTATTTTTACTTATAACTCTGCGTAGGCTTTCACGCGTAACTATAACTAACAGCTCTTGCGGTTCGCCGGTGTCAAAACTTCCTCGACGTTTCGCTGTTCATAATAACTGAAATAACTGAAGTCAGTTCAGTTATCCGTGGAAGAAAGCTGTCAGTATGGAACAGCAACGTCGAGCGAAGTTTTGGACACACGGCGAAAACCGCAGAACTGTTAGTTATATTTTTACTTATTTTCTTGATAAATTATAAAATGGTATTGTTTTTTTGCTTTTTTTTTCTTTGTCTTTAATAATAATAATGAAAATAGTTGGTACCTCTTTATAGTATTGTTAACCGTGTACGTTAAGTCGAACTAAAGTCGAATGATTACAGTGACAGTATTATTTGTCAAAATTATAGATTTCAGCAAATTTATCTAATCCAAAAATATCAATCTTTCTAATGAAAAAGTTAATTTATTTAAATTAAGTGTACTCATAAAATAGGTACTTATTTGAACTTCCTTTTTGACTCTAAATGTATGACACTATTATGTGATTGAAATGAACAGAACTGCTATTTCTGTCGATGATTCAATTCAAACCTAAGATAGCATATAATTTGTTGAATTAACCAAATTATATATTTACGTCAAATACCCGACAGCACTTACAATGCCGCTGACAGTATCAAAATCGTTTGGGCGTACAGTTTGAAAGTACAGTCAAAGAAAAAACAACCCGTCCAGTTGGAGTGAGAGAAAAGATAGTGCACTATACCTCTAATTCCGACCTTTGAACTTCGTAGCAAGCCTGAAAATGACTTTTTTAGTCGCTAGAACTCCCAATAAAATTTAGTAAAACAATTAGAAACTATTGCGCATTTTTTAAACATAATATAAACACACTATAGCATCAGATTATCGACAAGTAAGTTTACAATAAGCATATACAATTATTAGAATCGTTTCTGAATATCTCAAATGTTCACGATATGATTCTGAATAGAGCTGAATATAATTTAGAATGTTTTTATAGTTGCAATGAAGCTACCATAACTACTTTTTATTGGTTCAGTTCACACGTAGTAGTCAAACATAGAGATATGTTAATTTAAATAAATACTCTAACTCATTAACATTAGTCTAAAATGTGAAATTCAAATTCAAATTCTTTCTTTTTTCCTTTAATAATAATAATAATAATAATAATATAGTTTTATTCTTTCAGTTATGACATTAAAAGCATGACATGAAAATAATAAATAAAGAAACTAAATTTAGTCCAAAAATCAAAAGAAATCACTAGGCGTACTTCAAATGACAGGCATAGCTGTCCTTGCTCTACCAGCACTTCTTGAAACATTTGATAATATATAAGAAAGTGAAACCTTAAACTACCTTGCTACCTAAATATCTGCCATGAGCCCCCCACCACATTCAAAGCAAAATAAAATTAAAAGCAAACAAGTGAATATGCAGTTAAGCAGCACAAAAAAAAGAAAAGTAAAAAAGCGTTGCGAATGGCTCACGAAACAATTATCGCTCCAAAAGATATCGCTTAAATGCAGAGTTTGAACGCAAGACACAACTCAGCAATTTAAATTGATCCGGTGTCTTATTATAAATCTTTGCTATTTGATAAGTGAAGGATCGCTCAAATAAAGCAGTACGATGAGTAGGGGGTGTAAGCCTACCCCTAAACCTGAAATTCAGATTGTGCACGTCAGTACGAAATGAAATTTTTTGATACAAATAAGTGGGTTGCTTATATAAAATAATTTTATGGAATGTACAAGCGCTCATAATGTTTATGTATCTGGTTTTTTGTATTGTATGAATTGTTCCCTATTTGGGTTTCTTCTTGTATTTGACATATCCCTTCTTTATGTATACTTCATTTATGCTGGGAAATATATTTATTATTATTATTATTATTAAATAAAGTACATATGCACGCACAACAATGAAATACAATTTGCGTCTTGCTAAAATTTCTTCGTGAGCCAATAATATATCTAATTTAAATGTATATTATATATCTGAGGCAGCACTCTACGAAAACTTGAGCGCTTAGTGAAACGAAGGTCACATTTTAAGCAAACACAGAGAAACATTATATTCATAAAATAGAAAGAAATAATATTTTAGGGAGACATGAGTTTTGAATTTGACTGTACATATTTCATCATTATTTTGCATATTTATATGCATATATTCCATTTTCATAAGCATAATAAAATCTGAGAAGCTGTCTGTTTTGTCAAAGATGTTTAATTTGTTTCTGCATTAGCATTCCTTCAATTTTACGTTAATGAGGTATACTCAAAAATAGGATTTAACAAAAGGTGGTAAGAACAGTGGCAAAAAATTGAGACGGATATCTTCTTCGTAAATATAAACCCTGCTCTACTGATAATCGGATTACAGAGCAATTAGGACTTGGGTAAGAAACACTTTTTTCGGACATGCAGGTATGAGTCATGCATAGCTGAATTGTACTGGGAAAAGGAATTAATTTCCATCATAGTGTATTTGTTCTGAAATGTGTTAATATCTTTGATGTTTGGTGAAACACAAGTGATTTTTAGTTTGAAAGGCGTCTCTGTGCAAAAATTGGATAAGTGACTGCAGTGCACTAAAAATTGTTGAACAAGGAAGTGTTTTATGCGTGCTCTGCGACAAAAGGGTAAGTTGAATTTTGATTTCTTTCGTATCCATAATGAAACGATTTCATAATAAATCGTTATTACATACGTTTAATTTTGTGTTCTTTAAAACTAATACATCTTTGTCATAAATACCAAAATAAATGAATCTAATTATATTTAAAGATTGGAGAACTTTACAAAGAAGAAGACAATTTCGTTTTGTAGTTTTTAAGCAATATAGTTTAGTATAGGTATTATTAATAATAATTACTACATTGAAGATTCTAATAAATTTTTGAAGGAAAGTTGTATCAATAATTCGAAAAATCCACAAGAAGCACTTTCCAAAGATTTATGTAATCTATTTCTGAGTCAAAATTGCTTTATATAAATTGGACAATGCGATATTTCAATTATTCCTGACAACTCATTGCAAAGTCAATGATGAACTCATTTATGTTCTCAACTCTGCGCAAGAAATACGTCAAAGAAATTTATGAAAATGTTACCGATGGTAACAGAAAGGAATAATCAAAATCTTTGGATCTCTGTTGACGAAACCACCAACGCAATGGGCCGTCGGTTTGCTAGTTTGATTATTGGTACCTTAAATGGTTCAAATCGAACAATCAAACCACATTTAATTAAACGTAGGTAATTTAGATAAAATAATACATGTTACCACAGATTGTTAATAAGTCCTTAGCTAATTTTTTTTTTACCCCACAAAATACCTTTTGAAAAGTTCTATTAATGGTAACTTGTGCCGCTTCCAGATGTAAATAGTCTAATTAGTAATATCAAAATAAAATTTATACAAGATGGGGAGCATGGCTTAAAGGTGCTGTGTTTTTTCGATAATTACGACTGCATCATAAATGTTTTAACTCAATTTGATTCAACCAACAGTCTTGGCATTGAACAGTGTAAGGCAATTTTCAATAATAAATATTCAAATAAAAAGTTAACTTCATATACTAAATGTAATTTTGCGATAATTGAGGGGGCAATTACTAGATTAGGAGATAGAAAATTATTTTTAAATGATAGTGTTTGCATTGTAAATGATATTGAAGAGAAGATTGGAAAAGTTAATGGATTAACTGGAAAAATTAGCGGAAATTCCACACAAAAAGTGGAAATTTTGCTACATAAAATCGATAAATAATGTAATTAATGAAGACAATAATAGTAAGTCCCTTATTAAGACCTAGTTTTAAGAATGCAGAGATCATAGACATAATTTTACTATGGAAAATTAAAAGAAATATACGGGTAATTTATTGTAATTAAATATATAATTTGTAAACACGAAGAATGAATGTAATAAATAAATGCATATCATAAGTGCATATTGCATGCATCTTTCCCAAACTTTTCAGTGCTTTAGTTATAAGTATTTAGTTTAACATTTTTTTTTTTGTAGTCATTTAACCATTTAATTGTTAGATCAATGCTTAACACTTAACACTACAAAGAATGTTGGAATTTTCATTTCTCTAAGTGCGACTTGCTAAAAAAAAATCAATTGATGAATCTCAATATAATAAATAATAATAAACCAATAATAATAATACCGAACATAAATAATCTTAAGCGATTAAACAAAAACAAAAGGTTATACCGTAAATCGGAGTCACGTGGTCGGAAATGCCGTTTTACTACCAATACTATTACTACGCGAGTAAAAGTTAGACATTAACCGCCCACGCGTTGGAGTCGCACGCCAGTCTGCTGTGTGGGCGTACAGATTCAGTTTCCCCGTCAAAACACGGCACAGTTCATTCCCATTGCTACCCTGGAGCTAACAAGTCCGAACCAAAATGTATAAACGTAAACACAGATATCAATCTTTTTTTTTATATGTAATAAATAAGTATCTGTGTATAAATACGTGTCATATAAATTGTTTTAATGGAATTGACGCGCGTGTTAAAATCATTTTAATATTTGACGTTTATTAGTTCGTACTCCGATAAAATTGAGAGTTAAATCACCTAAACTATATTATATAGATAACGAATTTGGAATACTGTTAACTAAGTTTCGGATAGTCAGGGTATTCACCTGATTTTAATACCTATATACCGGGGTATGTTTAATCGATTTGCTCCTCGTACCTTCATAACTTCATATAACCAATCATTAATCACCGATTTCGTGTTTGGTGTTGTCTTTACACCGTCAGATATAAACGATGTACACATCCAACCCTTTAGGGGATGGTTATTAATCATTTTTGATTTCCAACGATTTCGGGGCAAACGCAATTTTCAGCGGAGGGGGAAGGGGTGAGGAGGGTGAGGGGGAATATCACATACGCAATTATACCGTCCAGACATTCAAATTGAAAGAAAAATACATGGTTTATTATTCAATGGTATCGCCTCGTGTAGAATAATAAAAAGCTTGTCTTGGGAACCCCGTCGACAGTAAGCCAAGTCGATATAGTTCGCCATTTCGCCTGCCAGGAAGTCCTCGACAAGGTGTTGCCATGACCTTCGCGGTGCAACGGGCGCCACTGGCCACCGCACCGCTAGACAGAGACGGACGCAGTACGTGAGGCAAGAAGTAATCGTTAAACTAACTCCCCCCAAAGGCAGGGGTCGGCTGGGGCTACTCAGTAATGAGCTTCGGTTTTCACACCTTGCAGTGGGACCCGGCCGCGGCGGCAGGTCCAACTTCTTATTCAATTTTCAATGGTCTGCCTTGCATGTAAATCAGGATGGAAAATTATTTTCCCATGGCTGTAGGAAGGAATTCGCTGGCTGGGTGCAGACGGCACCGCTTCATTTTCCAACTGTTCCATGTTCGGGCTCTTCGATCCCCCGATGCCTTGAATAAATTACGCGCAACGTTAAAAGGTACATCGAAAACACAGAGCGTTATGTACCTAATCAGCTTCCGCTTTCTTCGGCTGTTTTGTACAAATTTCGCAACATAAAAGAGGAGACGCTTCGCGTATTTACACACATTTCCTGTTACGTAATACGTTTTATCGATTCCCTATATGGAGAACAAAATGAAATACACAAGAGATGCCATGCACACGTGCCATGACAATAGCTAGAAACGCGGAATCTTGTTTACTACAGTTATTATATTGCATAACGTATTTATCCATAGGCTTTTGTGGGTGCCCCAAGTACGTAGAATCGTTGAACTTGCCCAAAGATCTATGGAATTATATACAATGTTGCACATATATAACGGATTTATATTTTACGATAAAAGGACACGACTACCATGAAGCATTACAAACGGAAATATGTAGTTGAAATAAAGTTTCACTGCAAATAGCAATAGTTTCCTTACTTCTTTGCTTTAAGTACACTGAGAAAGATTTTCTGCTCAAAATATATGGCAATTCTTCAATTTACACCGGAGAAAAATTGTTGGTAAAATTAAATATAAATATATTAAGATCAAATTATTTTATATTTAAATATGAGACAAAAACAAAACGTATTTAGACCAAATATATTTTTTTTGTTAAAACTTTTCATTCAAATTACATTCCCTCAATTTTTAAATTACCATCAGATTGTTTTAAAACTAAATTAAAATTTTTAACTCTAAAACACTTGGTATTAAGAGTTACATTAAATACAAAATCAATTTAAAAATAACCTTTATTTATTTTAAATAATAATAATAATAATAATATATATTTATTCAGCATGCCAATCTAACATTTGTTTGAATCGTCATACAAAACAAAAGTACAAAAATGAAGTAATAATTTCTTATTGGATACAACTTATTCTTTCTTTTGTATTATAAAATAATGACTGACACAAAGAAAAATTAAAATAAATATGTCTATACGTCGTTCGCCCCCTGAAATTTCTAAAATATTTGCAATACAAAAACCAGCTTTCGTCAATTAACTATCACACATAAACTCACATTTTATTTTTATTTATTCAGCATGCCAATCTAACATTGGTCCTTGATCGTCATCACAAACAAAAGTACAAATTATATAAAGTATAAGGACGTCATTTACAAAACATAAATAAACACATATATAAAATAATTATATAAAAATAAACACGAAGTCTATTCATTTACATATTCGCTAATGGTATAGAATGCCCTCTCCAATAACATCTCTTTTACGCGCTGTTTGAAAAGTTTTAGAGCAACCATTGACCGTACCGTCGCTCGGAAGACTATATAAGAATTTTTAGACTCTTTATATATGCCGGAGATCTTTTTTGTTAGTGTTAATTTGTGTTGTGGAATTGTCATGACATTTAATTGTCTAGTGTTTTGCGAATGTATTGTCTTATACGATTCAAAATCTTGTATGTGTTCCTTAATGTACGTCAATGCTTTGTAAATAATAATGCAGGAAAAGGTCAATATTTTTTTATTTTTAAATGTTTCTCTACAACTGGCTCTATAAGCAGATTGAAAATTAATCGTATAAAACGTTTCTGTAAAATAAAAACTCTTTCCCAGTGGGTGGCTACGCCCCAGATAATAACATTATAGGAAAGCACTGAGTACACCAATGAATAATAAACTTTTACTAGATCTTGCTGTTTTAGGACATTCTTTAATTGTAACATTGCATAATAGGTTTTGTTTAATTTCTTACATACACTATCTAGCTGGTTTTCCCAACTGAGATTTTTATCTAATATTACACCTAGTACAGACTTTCGTATATGAAAATTAATAATTTTTGTTTTTTGTTCATTTAAAATCAGTCTATTTTTACTACACCAGCTCGTCACCTCTTCAATAGTTCTTTCAATTTTGTAATTATATCATCTAACGTAGTGGCCTTCACAATTACAAAATATCGTCAGCAAATAAAATAGGGAACCCGCAAGTTATTCTTTCCGGCAGATCATTGATGTGTAATAGGAATAACAATGGACCTAAAACTGAGCCTTGCGGAACACCTACATCAATGTCAAATTCAGGTGACCACATTTAACCACTAGTTTTCTCCATTCTAAAAACGACAATAACCAATCTAATGGAAGCCCTCTAAATCCCATAGCATGCAGTTTCATCGCCAAAACATTACTATCTACGCAATCGAACGCGCATGTCAGATCAAAAAAAAATACCAGCTACGTAATTATTAGAGTCCAAAGCAGTGTAAATACATTCCAAAGTATGAAAAAGCGCGGTCTCAGTTGATTTTTGTTTTACGAATCCACGTTGGCTCGGGTGCAATATTCTATGTTTATTAAGAAAGTCAGTTATCTGATTATAGACAATTTTCTCAATGACTTTTGAAAACGAGCTTAGTATAGAAACAGGTCTATAATTTTCAATATTAGAGGAATAATCTCGTTTGTACACGGGTATAACCAAAGCAGCTTTTAACGCTGATGGATTATACATTTATGTATGAATTTAGCTATAATTTCTGCTTATTTTATATACGTCTTATGTGTCAATTTAATAATGATTTTTATTTATTTAGCCTAAGTCTTATATCAATCTCACAAACAGTCCGTAGATCTGGCAGTTGTTTCATGATATCTATTTGAGTTATTTATTATAAAGAAGCTAGCAGTATGAATAGCATAAAATCGTTCAGAAATTTGGACAACAAAATGCAAGAAGATGTTACCATTAGAGGCGATTATTGAAGATTTTTTTTTTTTGTAATTGTAATAGACCTGCATTTTCTATCATTTCTTTGTTAAAATTCAAAATTTCTGACAAGCACCAAAAGACTTGTTCCAATAATGTCCCCCATCATTTCACGGAAAGTAATTGTACTTTAATGATAACACTGAGCAATCAACAATTACTATTAGTCCCGTTATTTTCTACCTCATCTAAAAATTTATTAATGCATATATTAATACTATATAGAATATGTGTGCGTATATGTGACAAATAGAGGTTCTTTGAGTTACTGATTAAAGATGTTAGCCCAAAAAAAAAAAAACTTGACATGCCAAATATTAATTGTATTTAGTATTAATACAAATTTATTAATAAAAATTTTAATGAAACCTTTTTTAGCGCAAGGATCGAATTAGGTGTGATAAAAACGCTCTGAATTTAAAACTGATACTTAGCGAATTAGAAAGAATAGCAGCAAAGCAAAGTTATTATCTATCGCAGTCGAGCTTTTGGGGGCAGCATTAATAATAATAATAATAATAATCTTTATTAGCCACTAGACCTAGCAGATATGGGCTTTGTCAACAGCAACAACAGAAATTACAAAATAATAGCACTAAAATATATGTATATAAAAAAAAGAAAAGAAAATGGACATGCTAAGAACCAAGACACCCCAAGAAAAATAGTCAGATATCTTATAAAAACAATAGTAAAATAGTTACGGATTGATATTTTAAACTTACTGAAGTCAGACTCATTACGACAGTCCATCATAAACCTTGATGCAGGCGTAGCCCGGACTTTTCTCAAACAGTGCAGTTCGATGTTTGGGAATGCGCAACATACTCAAATGTCTCGTATTGTAAGTTGTATTAAAATCACCATTACTTAAAAAGTCTGTAATATGTTTAAATGCATATATTGCACACTCATACAAAAACAATGAGGGCAGAGACATGATACGGTGGTGCTGAAATAATGGTCGGCAAGAATCTGTCTGTTTTAATGAAAATATGGATGTGATAATTCTTTTCTGTAACAAAAAGCACCGAGAAAAATGTGGGGAGAGGCCTCAAAAGATAATACCGTATCTTATTCGAGATTCAATGTGAGCATGATAGAACGCCAAGATAGTATCACGATTAACACTAGTTCGCAGCTTGGACACGGCATAACTAAAAGAACATAGTTTAGCACAAAGTGCGGAAATATGATATTGCCATGAAAAGATTCCAGCACTATAGTGTAAATCAATAGTATGGATTGATTAACTACATACATCTACAGTCTCTAGGAATAAGAAAATCCATATTTATATTTCCTTTTTTTACACGCACCCTGTATGAAATCGTTGTATCACATTACAGTTCTTATATCGGACATCACATGGCCATTAACACAGACCGTTTGGCCTCTATCGATTCGCCAATGTATATTGTATATACCTTTCATCTATCAAGAACATTATTTGACAGACAGCCGGTAATATCGATACCGCAAGGGCTAATATTAAAAATAAATCAAATAATGTTGTTGTCGACGATATATCAAAACCGGAGGGAATAACTGGATTATAGCATTCGGAAAAAATCAATCAACCTTCGATTCCATTCCTTAACTGTATCCTATTATTATTATTATTTCTTTTTTATATATATATATATTTGTACATATATACAGAAGTACACAGCCTAGACGGAAAAAAAAAATCATCGCCGTAATTTAAACTAATGTTCAAAGTAATTAAAGTTGTGTCTCGCGAAGTCAAGCTTCCCCTCCCCCCTTCCTATCCAAATTTAGGATGTAGAGCGGCGCTTTTAATAATGTGAAACCATGACATCTCTGCCGCGGCACGGATGACAGTGATGGAAACAGATTTCGTGCGTGAGGTAAGAAATAATCGTCGCGGATTCGGTCTAAGTTGACACTTTCGCACCTTAACTTTAACTCTGCTCGATGTAAATCACTTAGGTAAATTGTTTCGGAATGTATGACGGCGATTTAGTGATGTACGTAAGCGCTACGGCGACGGCGTGTATTTTAAAGCGAGGGGATAAATCTCGATTTTTCCCTTTTTCGGACGCGAACGAAATAAACCAAAGGAAAGTTGTTAAAAGAAGCAATCTGCGCAGCTTTTTCTAGATTTTACACCGATCCGCCAACACATTGTACATATATATATAGTATAGAAAATCCCTCTCGAGATATGTCACAAACATATTGAGCTTCCTTTTTCGACGCCGTCCGAACAAATATGAAAACAATGTCACCACACAGTAGGTACTTTAAAGGAGACACACTCAGTGTACAATCGATAAATCTACCTATATACAAGATCGGAAAAGCTCGTTGGTCGTTTTGCGGCATTTATTTTTTTTTTTTTTTAGAGAGGGAAGGAAATTACGGGCCCCTACTAATGGAAGAACTTAATGTCACATTCACCCGTCGAACTCCATGTCATGGCAGCGTTTAAAAATGCATTTATAAGTTGACGGCGTAGATGCTTTTTCCAGATTTACGTTTGGAGACTTTCGACAGATAGATTTAACTCGCGTTGCTTTTAATTAAACTCACAGGGAGTGACAGATATCTATTCTTTCCTCGTTTCAACGAATTTTGCCTTTTTTTACAACTCAATACTTCAACAATTTTCATATTGATGAAATTGACTAGTTAAAAAAAACCATCATTAATTATCTACACTGATAGAAGTATCTTTGGTTTTTAAAAGAAATTGCATTAAACCAAAATTTGATATATATAATTTTAAATTCACGCATTTCTTCGGAAATAATATATCTTTCCTTGAAGCTTCTTGAAGTTCATTCTTTTAAGCGAAAGATACGTACTGATAGTTCCCCTAACAGCCAGAAATATTACATAGATATTTTTAAAAATATATTTTATAAATATTTTTCGTGAGAGGTTTTTGAATATATTTTTCATATTTTTTCTAAATATAGATAAAATATTCAATTAAAATATTTATTCCATATTTTAAAATTAATGTAAGCGCTATATTTTTTCTAAAATATTGAGATTTTTTATGCAATCTATTTAATTTGTCAAAATGAACGAAAATTGTTCTTGGTTATTTAGAATGTATAACGTCGATAACGAAAAGTTGAAACATACATAGAGTTGTCTAAAAGGCAAGAACTAATTTTTTAACACTCACCATACAGTTAATAATCAATAATTCTGGCATCTCTTATAGGCATACTGAAGGTTTATCAAATTAATCACTATTTTTTAATTGAAGTGTTCTAAATAAAAAAACAAACGTATTTATTATCATTTTATTTAAATAAGCCAATAAAAATACTCATTTTTAAGTCTAGCCTTGGCTGGTGCCAGGTACAACCCTATGGCTTTTTTCATATCTTTGGTAGTGGCGCTCTCATGGCGTTTCCTTATGGCTTCTAAAACAATGTCAATTGTATTAGATTATACCATGAATAAAACATCGTACAACATTATCAACACCTACTAATACATTTGGAGCATTTACAATAATTGGAGTGGTAGCTACATTCTAATACTTACGATACTTATTTTTACTTTATTTTATAATATTTGAAAATATTCTACGTACAAACAATAAAACAACACAACGTATTCTAACCTCTATTTGCGGTTATGACGCTTATCTACCGAGATGAATCTCTTAAGCAAATCAACTAGCAATTTATTCTGGTAGATGCAGTACATATATGATGCATAAAATTCCTACAAATTATAATTATAAACGATTTCTGTACATAGCGATATTGAGCATTCCAATTATCTTATAAAAGCCATGAATAATTCAAAGGTTTGCTTACCTCGTAGTCACCACAAAAACTAAAACACACCCCGCAACAATTAATTACACAGTTAACCCTATCTGCCCTAATCGTATACTATTATAAACTATACATGTAACGGACAAACGAATGAAAACGTTGATGATACGCACGTGCGCGTATGCATTCTATGTACATAATCCATAGACCACAAACATACTAAATCATATAACACCGGCACCGTAATGAATAGAGGTGTTGTGTTGACGTTCGCAACTTACAAATATTACAAATAATATATACAAACGCAGTATATAAATAGAAAAGTTACAGCGCTCAACTTAGATACTAATTAATAATATTAGATATATATTATCTAATTTAATCTTTAAACTATAATTTTAAATAGTTAATACCTACTTAATATGTATGCATATTTAACCCATTTTATATTATTCATCGTACGCACCAAATGTACAAAAGCAAAAATTAATCTTTTTTTATATGAAATAATATTTACAGAAATACAAAGCAAATATATTTTGCAGAGTTATGAAAATATATTGAGAAAACATTTGCAATAAAATATTATTGATGCTACATAACATATATATATTTTAAATGTTTTCCTAATATATTTTCTATAATATATTTTATGCATATTATATTAATATTCAAGAAAGATTTAATATTTTTTAAATATTTATAAAATATAAAATAGATATAGTTGGTCACTGGAGTTGGTTCAAGTTCTTTTTTTATTTTCAACTTGAAAACTATACAGATTAACAATATGGCAGTTACTTTTAGCTTTAAAACAGTGCGCTACTTTCAATTAAAATCAATACTTTGGTGCGAAAAGATTTCTATTTTGTTGTAAAACTTTTCATTTAATGCAATCCCTTTTCTCAGTGTGCAAAGGCAGTGATGTCCCATAAGTGCTATTTATTAAATTCATTATTTAAGATTATAAAATAATATGTAATTACATATTTTTTTATGCTTATATATCGCTCCTTCAAAGCTAAAGATACTATTTCAGGAAACGTCACCCCAATAAGTTGATGATCGTAATTAAGGAGATTCATCCGATGCACCGTAATAAATAGGCGGTTTAGGAAAGCGAAAGCTTCAGTTTTAAGACGGAACGGGCTTCAATATCAAGTTCAAAACAAACATTCCCCTAAGTCAAATATTTACCCCTGTCTTCTTATAATATTATAAGCGGGATAACGCGAAAATGAGGAGGTATTTACAAATTTACTTACTAACGACGTTTCTAGAGGTCTGTAAGGTAAATTCGGAGAGAAGCGAATAAGATATTTTCCTTGTTAAACTTCGCTTAACGAGTTTGCGGTCCTTAAAAACTTTTTAGAAACCGACACACCGCTTATGACTTTAAAGATTTGAAATTCACAGAAGGGAAGGCCGATCTTTATTTATTCATTCATTTTACGGCTATCGTTTTAAAGTGGCTT
Source organism: Protaetia brevitarsis (assembly GCA_004143645.1). Taxonomy (NCBI): domain Eukaryota; kingdom Metazoa; phylum Arthropoda; class Insecta; order Coleoptera; family Scarabaeidae; genus Protaetia; species Protaetia brevitarsis. The sequence goes on from RXPK01004339.1 coordinate 14,990, forward strand.
TGAGTGTAGAAAATGTTCGTTTTAGGTTGAAAACACTCTTTTTTTTTCTTCTTTAAAGCATCATTGAATTCCTATCGATTTCCCAAAAGTTCATACGCGGCGTTGTTGCAGAAGGCGACGACAACTTTAAAATATAGATTTCATTTCGCGTAATTAAATAAGAGGAATGATGTAGCAGGTTTTAATATGTACAAGGGCACATACGTATATAAATTAGCTCCTGGCTGGTTCGGAGTGAAGGGACTCGCTTTTGTGAAGTTGGACAATTCAACTTTGGCCCTTAGAACAATAATAACTTCGATTTGGGACTATAACTTCGCAAATTGCGCCGAAACCCTTTTGGGTGCTAAGCAGATTTGTCGGATAACATGAACTACACATACTCTTAACTAGCTATAATTTGCATGCGTTGTTATTCAAATTTAATTGCTGTTTATTTATACTTCGGCGCCCAGGATTAGGTTAACGTTATTATTAAACTTTGCATCAGATTTACATTCAAGATATGCAATTTTTTTAGGGACGTCGGAGTAATTTAAATTCCCATTAGGGGTTTAGATATTATTTAGAAGCGATTTATCCGGCGTTATTTTAGGAATTTCCCTTATTCGCCCCGCGATAATTTTAGTTTAAATGAAATGAAATTCTTGTTTACATTAAGTCCGTCCCAGCATACATGTCATCCTGGTTTACGCACTCTCCCTTTTAAAAAGCGTTAATAACGTAGAGGTTCTGATTTTTTCCCCCAGAAAAAACGCTAACCTGGATACTTATTGTTGCGAGAATAACAAAATTCCCAGTCGTGGCATTTTTATATTAAAGATAATCCTTATTATATGTTACGTATTACGTTTAAAATAATTTTGGCTGTTATATTGACGTACTTACATATCATCTCCACTACTACACATTTCAAAACGCCTTACACACTTCATTGCATTGGACGCATGCTTCAAAAGCAAACCTATCTCATCAGCACCCTAATCTAGCTAATCTAATTTACACCTGACATGATAAAGTAATCGCTGTCGTAATAGATTGTTGTCATACTTAATTAATTAGTATTCGGAAACTAATAAAGGAAGATAATGTACATACATGATAGAATTACAGCTAAAAATACTTTTACGTAAACGGAAAGAAACCATATAGAAGGCAGACGGAACGTATAGTGAGAATCAAGAAAATTTAGGGGCAAATTCAAGAATGCTACTAAAATCTTACTAAAACTATATTCACTATTTGCTACTCTGTCACTCACTTGAGAATAAGTTTTACTTAACCTCAGTTTTCGTATTCATAAACAAATGAAAAGTAGTCACTTATTTAAGGAAGTAAACGAGTTAAAGATCATCTGTATGATGACGTATCTGTGACGAAGTTCGTGACCGTAGTACTCGCTAGACAACTACTACAGTCTGTCTATTAGTTGTTTAACACAAACGTCATTGATATGCATACAAGAAAGAACAATCTTCTGATTTGACTATTTTGTTCAAGTATTGCTATTGAAAAAAGAAGCAAAGTTTCCGCTTGTCTCGCAGAAAAAGATACAAGGAGTAATTTCATGAATGTGACAGATAGAGATAGCCGTATTACTGCATTGTTTAAGTACAATATTTAAAATAAGATATCGCGCATAAGATATCCTGTTTATACGGTTTTTAATTTGACTCCGAAGTATCGATTTGATTCATACGGACAAAAATCGATGTGTTTTTAAACTTACCAAAATGAAGAGGAGCTACATGCTCTAAGGATAAAGGAGCAATTACTTAAAATTCAACAAGAGGAAATTAAAATTAAAATTGCTGAGAAACAACTGAATTCTTTGTAATTTTATGAGGACTGCTATATAATAATAATAACCGATAATAATATAAAGGATATTACGATAATTTTTTTCAAGCGGTTCTCGGTAATTGTTACCTGAAATGTTCCACTGGCGTAAAACCTTAATGCAACACACAATTTTATTAAGGGAGGTATAGGCAGCCCTCTTCTTGACTCTCCCACTCGAGGATATATTAATGGCAGCAGTACGTCCTGTATAGTGTACCGCGAAAATCTGTATCTTTGAATTACTTCTCCATTGTGATACATTTCTAGCGGATTTTCCCTTAATATTAACCTAAATACAGACGTGTCAGTCATAATGCAGAATATAAAGCAATATTTGATTTTTTTTTACCTTGGAATTTGTAAATCATTATTAACATGTTCAATGAATTCATTGAAATGAACAAACTCCACTCTGAGCAGCATCTAAGGTTATTTTCACCAACACTAAAATCTCGCTTACATTTTACTCACATTTCATTTCGTTTTCAGCAACGAATGAGTCACTCATTATTCTTGAATACGAAATTGAGTAAGATTTTAGATATGAGTGTTAGGTGAGAACGAGGAATGCTCAAATCGTGTTCTTGAATTCCACCCTTAATGTATTAAAGGACCTATCAAATACATAAATAGAGATACAACTATAATTACTGGGTCTATCCGTTTGTCCGTGATTATTGCTTAAATTAATGAAAATAGCAGCGAGAAGATCGCGGAAAATCAATCGATCGCCTTTATTTACAAAATGAGCATTGTGCGGTTGATACAAAGGAAACCGATTGGTTGTTCTATCATTCGAACTTCCTCTTTCAAATGGAGGTCTTTGCGGCCGGCCTCGCTTTGTTTCATTCCAGACGGCTGCCGTAATGAATTTAAAGGAACTCGATAAATGTTTTATTCGAGCGTAACAACAAAGGAAAAATGTTGTAATCGCCTCGAATTCCGGAGCACTTTAATTAAAAAAAAAAAGTAGGTGTGACGTTGAGATTGCTTAAAAAGATAATATGGAAATCTTTTATATGTAAATATTATTGCGGCTATAGTAAAGTAAATTGCCAAAAGTATCTAAAAGCAATTAATTTTTTTTTTTTTGATTTTATCCATAACATTGCTACAACAATTCTCACACTTCATTCCTTAAAACCACAAGCCAAGTGACGGTCATTTAACTACATCAAAAATAGTGATGGTCCAAAAGTTCCTCCTTGCGGAACTTGCCGCAACGACTCGTCAGTTATGATCATTTTCCTATCAACTACTCCTGTAGTACGTACTTATTACAGAAGTAATACAACTATTGAAGCTGCTGAAAACAGAAAATGGGTGTTTGTTTCACAGCTTGTTAAAACAACTAAAGAAAGAAGATGTAAAAAAATATCTCAATGAAAACGGAATATATATTAGGCTGTTTTAAGCTGACAATAAAAGCAAACTGACATAGCGGCATTTAAGATAGCCGTGAGTGAACAAAATATATGACACTGTTAAATGCAGAACTATGGCCAGTAAATACTATAGTAAGAACCCTACAGATATAAAAATTTTCGAAGGAGTCAACCGATAAACTCTAAATACTGTAAATGAAAGCAATACATTCACCATAATCACCAGAATATTCAGAGCATAAGAACAAGCTGGATTCTTACACATATTTATTAAAAATTTGCCTACAAAATAAACGCGATATGTTTATCCGAGCATTGGCTCAGACAAAATGAACATTTACACATGGAGGCTTTGAGGTCGCTTCCTGTTTTTTGCAGGACTGATAATCTTCATGAGGGGCTCGTGCATCTCATAAAAAATGATGTGGAATATATTGAACTTGAACACCTGAAAAAAAAGTCAAGAATTAGTCCTAGAATGTTCAGCTATTAAAAATAAAAAAAACAAAATAATTCTTATTATATCTATAGACACCGTTGGGAGATATTGAAACATTTTTTGAGATCCTGAAGATATAATTGTTTGAAGCTTTCCGGGGGACATATACTTTGATACTAAGTGGTGATTTTAACATTGATCTTAACTTAAACAACAGAAATACTAAAGATTCTTGAAATTTATTGGAAAATGTTTAATCTAAAGCAAACCATTCTACAAGCGACAAGAATAACATCTACAACAAGTACCATTATTGACAATATATTCACAAATTACGAAAATAATAATGGAGAAGTAATAGTCTCGGCTTTACCTGACCCATTAGCACAGAAATTAAGTTTTCTTATAGATACTCAGCTTGTACAGCGTACTCGTAAGATAGAAAGACGAGTATATACTCCAACACGTCTAGGTTTAATAAATCAATTACTCGGTGAAGTGGATTGGACTCCAATAATATATACTCAAGATGTAGATTTATGTTACAATTTATTTAGTGATATATTAACAGCTATTATTGACAAAACAGTAAAAAAAGAAATTGTGAGCTCAGCTAAAGATAATGCAAAAACATGGACTACTGATGAAGTAAAGAGGATGTCAGCTACCAAGAGGCAGTTGTACGAAGGAGTGCTGAGTGGTAGAATTAGTAATGAGGCTTACAAACAGTATTGTAAATACTGAGAAAGAAATACAAAAACAAAAAGAGCCGAAATATCGGAAAATAATTTCAAACCGCACAAGACAAAGCTAAGATAACCTGGCAGCTAGTTAATCAACTAAAAGGAAAAAACCAAAAAAAAGGATTTGATATTAATGATCTTAAAAAAAAATGATGAAAAAGCGAGGATGTTTTGAATCGAATAAATGAGCACTTTGTAGAAGCATGTAAGAACATAAGAAACAATAATGAACTGCCACTTAGTCTAGTGACGTATGTACCCGTCACTTTCTCTTTGTTTCTGACAGATGAATATGAGGTGGAAAGGACTAATACGTGAACTAAATAACTCCGCAGCTGTGGGATCTGAATGAGATACCAATCGTCATTCTCAAGGAGTGCTCTGGAGGGCTGAGGAGGCCGTTGCCCACATTGTAAACCTATCTTCCAGCAGGGCAGATTTCCCGAAGCTTTGCGGTACGCCATTGTAAACCGATCCATAAAAAGGAGATGTAACCGATATAACTAATTACAGACATAACGCTAACATCTGTAATCTCAAAAGTTATAGAAAAAATAGTACAAAACAGAATGATAAAGTTTATAGAGCAACAAAATATTGTAACAAAAATCAGAATGGTTACATAAGGGAAGATCTACAACACGCGCCGTTTTTCAATTTCTGGAGGAAATAGTACATGGTTTGACAATGGTGGTGTAACTGCTGGAATTTTCATGAACCTTCGCGGCATTTGATAGCGTCGACCATAACATCTTGCTGGCAAAGATCGAAAAGAATGGGATTTCGGGGGGGTTGCTTTGCGTTGGATCGAATCCTTTATAACTGATAGGTGGCAATGTATACAGGCTTACGCTGAGTCCGGCTCGGAGATGAGATCTCAATGGTGCAAGCGTGAAATTTGGAGTTTCACCCAAGGATCAATTTTGGGCCCACTTTTGTTCTTATTAATACATCATGATTTGCCGGGGGCATTGAGAGTTTGATGGTGCTTTTCGCGGACGATTGGCGGCTGTTGGTTAGGGCGGTTCTTCAGTGGAGGCGACTCGAGTCATCGAAACATCTTTAACAGACCTGCAATGGATGGTTTCACACAACAACTTTAAACTAAATAACTCTAAACGCAAGCCTATGATAATTAACCGTAACATTGATCTTAATGTGAATATTCAACATCTAGGCGAAGAACTAACCTGTACGGAAGAAACACCTTTCTGGGCTGCGCGTGGACGGCGGCCTGTCTTGGCGATCCATCTCGGCCTCATGGTTTCGAAGCTGAGTGGCTTGTGTTATGCACTGAAAGGTGATATCTACCAATCTGGGTTGTGATGCGGGTCTCCAGTTGTACTATGCTAGTGTGCACTCAAGGCTAAGGTACGGTGTTGTGTTTTGGGGACAAAGCGGTGGACGTGGCTAGTGTTTTTGTGGCAGCAGAAGGGCTTGTCTACGGGCTGTATTTGGTCTAAAGCCAAGAGACTCGTGTAGAAGTGTCCTTTAGGAACTATAACATCTTAACCTTACCAACCGCTCTATATACTAGAAAGTGCGGTTTTTACACATACCAACTACGCCGACCTTTTCGCTAAATACGAGTTGTTGCATGGTCATAACACTAGGGGTACAGCCAAATCTATCTCTTGCCACCTAAAAACGATAGAGCAGAAATACAAAAAGTCTTGTTTATTTCAATGTTTAAAGATATATACCACTTACCAGTATAAATAAAAAACTTGCCACCCCAAAAAATTAAAGATACACTAAAAGAATATCTACGTAAAAAATAGAATTTATAACGTTCGTGATTTTTCACCAGAAAAAATATTTTTAATAAGACATAGATCTGTTTGTGTTTTATGTATTATTGTCTTATTTAACATATATGTTAGGTTGTTAGATTTCGCTTATATAATGTCTTTTAAACATTTATACATTTTATTATTATCTTTTATTATTAATTTACTCGTTGACGAACCTCTTACGCTGTGTAAGCATTATGAGGTGAAATGATATTATTATTATTATTATTATTATTATTATTAATTATTAATTCATATTATTATTATTATTATTATTATTATTTTAATGTTCCTATTCATCACTAAATCAAAAGGCTATTACCTCCTACACCTAATCAATTTAGCAAGTAATAGTTTATTTTTTAATTAGCGTTTGACAAATCCAGTAAAAAAACAATATACCAATAAAACCCTCTTTTCAATCCAGGATATAAATAATATAGTAGCGAAATAAGAGGTGTCATCTTTACAAAAAAAAATTCTAACAATACGTTTAATGTTATTTTTAAAATCAACAAATATTTTTAATTTATAGTACTTATTACACATATTAATATAATATGTGAATCTGTTTTGTATGAATTTGAACGGAAGTTATACAGAGATTATAAAATATAAATCAAAACCAAAGTGCATTACATTTAAGTGCAGCTACTTTTCATACAAAAACATATACTTAAGGATAAAACAGTTTGTCGCTAAACCAGCACACTACTTTCAGTTTGAATCAAAGTTTTGAGGCAAAAGGATTTCTTTTTCGTTTAACATGATAAAAATCAAAACTTGATGTTCTTTTTTCATCATTGTTTTTAATCCTTTACTAGCTTGATGAAGGCGCAATGTTAGAACCGAAACAAATAGCAATACTTAGTATTTAAATAAAATCGGGAAATATTGGAATATAATTATCAATCCTATCCAGTTATTATTAGTATTAGGTGCTGAAATATTTCACCTAAATCGACATCGTAAAAAAATCGACGCATCCGTAAATTTTAGTGTAAATCAGTTCGATACGGATGAAAGCCATTCTAACATCTCCTTTAATGCAAGAGCAGCCAGCTTGACGAAAGCGGCTTGTAGTGACGTGATTTCAGAGGACATTTTACCTCTGTTTTCCGACGTCTTGTGCGCGTTCGAAAAAAGAGCTTCGAAATAAACGGCAAAATTCAGTATACTAAACTTTGCAAAGATATCCCAATCAATTAGCTTATGTCTTCCCAAATAACGGAATGAATGCTTATTGATACGGTAAATTTCAGAATTAATGAGGACCGTAGGTTCGACAATGGGAGATTTCGTGCGCATTTGTTTGGAGGCCACTTGAAAGAAAATAATGAACGCCATTTCTACGATGTCAACCGTATTTTCTTATTTTCTTGGGTCGTAGCGAGAACTCGGATAAAATGATTTTATTCCAACATTGAGTTATTATTGAGTTTGGGTATTCACTCAATAATAACTTAACTTTGGAGGGAAAAATATATAAAATAATGAAAGAATCATTTACACAAAAAAAATGTAAATTTACATTGCAAACCGTTGGTAATCTACAAATTTACAGCTAATAACACGTTAGAATGGGAGGCATTCTTTTTCTAATATCTGCATATACTTACGCATACAAGTATATATCTGTCTATAAAACACAGTCTAGGCTTTTTTCCCCTTTGCCGGATCTCTTTATTATCTGCTAATGTTCGCTTAATATTGGCAAAATTTAATAACTCAAACATATGTACTCCTGTTAAAATTTTATTCATCAATCCGATTATTTTATTAAATATCCTAATAGTGTTGTTGACTAATTAATATTATTTTGGTTGTTAGGCAAAGTTTCCGTTCATAGGCAACCGGCTTACCATGCCAAATTAGCATCGTACGTCGTGTATCGATTGATTGACTATGCAATTGTGAATTAATTCCAAACGTCACCGAGGTTGTTCCCAATATTCTCTAAATTAATTGTAATTTGGAATACCCTATATAAATATCATTCTCGTTTTCTTGTCAATAATATCGAAAGAATATATGGGGCTGCGTATACAGACAAAAAAACTGTCGAAAAGATTTAAGAAAAATCTCCTATTTGACGCACTAGTAACCTCCAATGTTCGGGTTTGGCTGCAGATTTATATAAGCAGATAAATCGCGAAAAATTCAAAATATCGGAACGTTTTACCGATTTAATGGCTCGATTTTTCTATTGTCACTATGAAAATGAAGGAATTATACACTAATATCGAGAATGATTGTCCTGATCCTACACTACTACTTTCCACGATGAGCAAATCAATGTTTACATCCAAATACCGTTGCGAAATTAGTAGTATAGCGTTTTTTAATATTTTACTGGTAAAATCGACGTTTATGGTCTACATACATAGACGGGCATTTAGTGTAAATATTGCTTATTGTCGATAGTTTTCACATGTTGTCTTTCTTAAGTCTGCACCTTCATTGAGTGCATACCGTGTTTTTTTTGCATAATTCCATTTACACTAAAACAAGGTATGTGTATTTTGGAGGCATTTCATTGCGCATTTAGTATCTTATGTAAATTATGAAGAATGTCTGATATAAGTTACGATATACTTTAAATGTGTATTTTTTCAATATATGTATGCTGTTTAAACCTTGGCGTGTGGTTTGAAACCCATTGCTAGAACTGCTTCAAACCTATTCTGATGTTCAGGCCAGAAACAGTCCTAGACACAATTAAAACCCGGAAGCCAAGCAATGTATTGTGTGGACAACGACCGCAAAAGTCTATGTTGAACAGTTTAATAATGTAATCTGTTTAACCCTAAACCTACCAAGGTGTGCTTTTGAGGCACAATTGATTTTGAAATTGCTGGAACTTTGTAAGTTAACTGCCCACAGACTGGAGGATTTTTGTATTCTCAAAATAAACTATTTAACACAGAATGAATCAAAAATTTTTAAAAATATTTTTCCTATTTTACTAAAAAAATTAAACATAATTTACCGACACTCCTACCAAGGTGTGTCTTTGAGGCACATACTGTTATTATACTATAAAATGCATTGCTACGTTATTTAAAAACTAGTATGTGGTAAATCCCCCGTAATAAGATATGCTTTATATTTCGGGACTTTCCCCTTGTATGTAAGAAATCCACTTGCATATGAAGGGGAATTCCTAAATGCGTTTTGCTAAAACAGTCAGCTTACAAACTGCATTGCTATCAGTGTATTTTGTGACTTTCCTAACGAACGCATTGGCCGTTGTAGGTGTCTATTGGTTAATTTTATTTCTTTTACCTAGTGGAGAGTATAGTATAGACCAGGTAAGCTAAATAAAGTTTTGATTGACCCCAGTAAAAATAGATTTGTTGTTTTATGCTTATTTGGTTTTGAATTTATGCAGAAGTATGACCGATTGGTTGACTGACCGACGCCGGCCACTAACTGAAAAGGAGTTGCTCGATGCATTGTACGAAAGTGATGAGGATTTGGGAAGGAATGTAAATGATGGTGAAGATGAAGAAGGGCCAAATGACGAAACCTCTTCTAGTGAAGCGGATTATCAAGAAACTGGCGATGAAGAAAGCGATGAACAAGAGGAAGTGACGATAGTGATGCTAATGATGAACCGCCCGACCATTCGCAAACTTTATTGGAAAAGATGGTACCGAGTGGAATGCCACGCCGATTGCCAAGGGAAAAACACGTGCACACAACATAATTACAACAGCTTTGAACAAAGTGAAACTTCCACCTGGAGTGCATGTTGATACTCCTTGTGACGCATTCAATTTGTTTTTTGATGATACGGTTATTGGTATTGTGGTTACTTTCACTAATAAGGAGGCTGTTCGTATTCTTGGCGATTTGTGGAAACCAGTTTACGACGTTGAAATCCGTGCTTCCTTGGGTCTTTTGATTACTGCTGGAAGAAATAAACAAGGAATGGTGGACTATAATGAGCTATGGAATCCTTTATATGGAATCCTGTTTATCGAGCGTGTATGTCACAAAATAGATTTACTCAATTACTAAGATTATATTCGTTTGACGATAAAGCGACCAGAACCCTCCGAAGGCAAAAGGACAAGTTGGCACCAATTAGAGACCTGTGGGACCGTGTTAATACAAACTTGCTGAAATATTATCTTCCTGGCAGTAATCTAACCATCGATGAACAACTGGTGCCTTTTAGAGGTCGTATATCTTTCCGACAGTACCTGCCAAGCAAGCCAGATAAGTACGGTATGAAAATTTGGTGGATATGCGATAGTGCAACTAGTTATCCGTTACGTGGTATACCGTACTTAGGAAAAGAAGGTCTCAACAGAGCAGAAAACTTAGCGCAAAAGATGGTTGAAGACCTTTGTGAACCTTTTCTGAGAACTAAAAGGAATATTACGTTCGACAACTTCTTCACCAGCTACGAGCTTGCATCCAGTTTGCTTACCAAAGGCCTAACTTGTGTAGGAACGCTCAGAAAAAATAAGCGCTGCATACCACCAAATTTTTTACCTCACAGGCGACGGAATATTGAAAGCAACTTGTTTGGTTTTCAGAAGACAATGACTTGGGTATCTTATGTACTAAGAAAAATCGCTGTGTCATATTATTATCTACAATGCACAACGACTCCACCATTGATGAGGAAAATAAAATATAAATCTGAAATCAATAAGTACTACAATTCCACGAAAGGAGGGGTGGATACACTTGATCAGATGGTACATACATATTCAGTGAAACGCAAAACTAATAGGTGGCCTTTGGTCTATTTTTTCAATATAATTGATGTGTGTGGAGTAGCTTCATTTGTTATTTGGAGAAATATCCATCCTGACTGGCATATTCCAAAAAACGAAGACTTCGCAAAAATTTTCTTACGAGAAATTTGCAACAGAATTAGTACTGGTCAAATTAGACGTCGTAGTTTGATGGCTTGCATAAAAGTCATACTTCATTGATACAAACTACGTTGAATCAAGTACCAACGACAGGGAGTCTTCGGCTCGAGAAGTAAGAAAGCGAAAACGGTGCTATATTTGCCCATCAAAGAAAAGCAGAATGTCAACACAGTTATGTGATAAGTGTAGGCAAACGGTTTGTGGTGAACATTCAGAGAAAATACTCACGTGCACAAATTGCAAACTACATAAATAACTTTCAAATATTTTACTATCTTGTACTATTTTTAAATTAAATCTTCTGACACACAATATTCTTTCTATATGTTTTAATCTTACTGTATACCTACTACATGAAATAAATAATGCATATTTTGCTATTATTTACATCAAAATGTGTACAAATAGATGTGTGCCTGTGAGCACACCTTGGTAGGAAACGTTACGATAAAACGTTGGTAGGACTAGGGTTAAATAGAAAACGCAAAAACTTTTGATTTAATGCAATTCCTTTTAGATAAAAAGAATACTTCTATCTGTGCAACCTGGTGCGACTTACAAAAGGAAGACGGAAAGTTGTACACTGAAAAAAAAGTATGTTTCCTGTTGATGTATTGTCGATATTTCGTTTGGTAAACAAATCACGTCACTCGCCTTTGTACTTGTATTTCGTTGTTCTTCCCTCTTCGCTCCCTTCATTAGCGTGGTAGGCGGACCGACAGAAAAAAACGTTAATTTCGATTCGAAAACATTGTTTAGGTATTGATTTTAAATTTGTTATCTGAGCGGCTGGCTCGAATTTTTCCATATTCACAATACCGCACAGTTAACCTGCGCCCATTTTTAGGTAGCTATTTAATTTTCCCGATGGCATTTGGCTTCTTTTTGTTGTCCACGTTCCCGGGTATGGGATAGCTGGCTGCCACTACATTGAATGCCGTCGATTGATAAGGAGGGCAGGGAGCCGAAAGGCCCAAGCGAGTGGGGGAGGAGGGAAAAGGGGGGGGGGGGGGGGGTAACGTTGGAAATGGGCGAGGAAATTAAAAAAACATTCGCGCCGATATCTGGAATGTAATTTTTGTCGCCCATGCGACAAAAAAGAAATGCCCGAACACTGTCGCCTAAAACAACAAGACGAACCTCCGAGAGCATTGTGCCAGAAATCTCCTCGTGGAATGATAAAAGCGGCCTAGTCTTCTCCTTTACTCCTTCGCTCCTGGAATAATATAGTTTCTCGTCACGTATATTATTACATCCACTTTGTTCTAACGGGATTGCGCACAGCTTAAGGGGATTTCATCGTTTCCCAATAGCCGATATGAATTTTTCTTACAAAAGGATATGCTTTTATCTATTTTTAGTATGAGGAGTTGGTTTTTGAAATTGTAACTCACAAGATAATATTTCCACAATCTAAAAAAAAAAAAAAAGCGCGCGTCCGAAAAGTCTGGAAACACTCAAATAACAACCTAATAAATATTTTTTTGAAAAAAAATCAACATGTCAATTAGTGTTTTAAAAAAGCTATCTTTTAATAAACGTGAAGTTAGTTTGTTTTGGTCAAATAAACAAATTATAAATTTCTTCAATATTATTTAACCGGTGTTAATTTCTTATTATTATTTTGTTTCCTTTTTTTTGGGTATTCCGGTTTTTTTCTTATTAATTATACAATGTTTTTACGTTTCGGAATTTTGTTTATTCCTTTTTCATCTTTTCAATCCTACAATTCAAAATATTACACATTACAAATTAAAAATTGCACAAGCACCACGAATTTATGGATTGCCAAAAATACACAAATAAATGTACCATTACGACCAATAGTATCAAATAGTTAGTTAGTTTTATTTATTTGTTCCTGTATGATACAATAAAGTATAGAACACGTCAATACAAATACAAAAAAGACAATACATGTAAATCAATAAATAAAAAGTACATATTAAGAAAAGTGAAGAGCTATTCCAATATCAACTTACAATTAAAAAAGTCTTTTAGACTATAAAAAGAGTGTTTGTATAATACTAATTCTAGTTTGTGTTTAAATTTCTTATCATTTAAAAGATGTAGTTCTATAGGTATATAGTTATAGATCTTAATAAGATGTAAAACAACAATATACAAAGCGCAACATACAGTTTAGCAAAATTTTATCAAATTCTATAAGTCAAATTTTAGGTAAAACAAAATATCACGTAAAAAATTCATGGGATTTTATCAATTTATTAAAACCCAAACAATCCCCTCAGGATATAAAATAATTAGCTTAGATGTGTCTCATTGTACACAAATATACCAATCGATTTAGCACTGCAAGCCATAACGGAAAAATGAAACGTCTTAAAAATGCACACACCATTAAATTTAGAGAATTTCATGGAGGCAGTAACTTTATGCTTAAATAGTACATACTTCAATTTTGAAAAGAACTACTTTAAACAATATTATGGTGTAGCAATGGGATCACCCATATCAGCAGTAATAGCAAATTTAGTTATGGAGAAAGTTGAGCAAGATATATTAAACAAAATCGATACACATATTATATTTTTTAAACGATATGTAGATGACTGCATTTTGGCAATACCTCAAAACAAAGAACAATACATATTAGAAAAATTCAATAACTATCATAAACGTATTCAATTCACATTAGAAAATGAAAATAATTCATCAATAAATTTTCTTGACATAACAATCTCACATAAAAATGAAAAAATCTACACAAATTGGTATTTTAAACCAACGCATTGTGGAAGGTATTTAAACTTTTTATCACAAACACCCACAAGATACAAAATAAGTACGATTAACAACTTAGTGGACAGGTGCATAGCTTTCTCAGAAAAAACCAATATCAAACAAAATATTAATAAAATAAAAGAAATGTTAATTAATAATAATTATCCAATTCATTTTATAGATAAATATATAAAAAAAAGATTAACACAAAATGAAAATAAAACTAAAACCAACCCACAAAATAAGGACCAAAATAAAGAGGAGAACAAAAAATATATTTCCATACCATACACAGAACAATTATCAGAGAATTTACAAAAATTCCTGAAACAATACAAAATCAACATTGCTCATAAACCAAATTACACAAATAAAAAGTGGTTCACAAAAACTAAAGAACCAATAGATTTTAATAAGCAAACACATACAATTTACAAAATTAACTGTGAAAACTGTGAAGGGGTGTATATTGGACAATCACAACAATACATAGAGAAGAGAATTTACTCTCACAAATATAGCATAAATACACAAAATGTAAACTCTACTGCTCTGGCAAAACATGCACTAAATAATAACCATAAATTTAATTTTAATAAAACGGAAATTTTAGATATTGAAAATAATTATTATAAAAGACTGTTCAAAGAAATGTGGCATATTAAAAATAATAAAAATGCAATTAACGATAAAAATGATATAAATAACTTAAGTCACATTTATAATAATTTGATTATAGCAAATTCTAAAGGAAAAACGAATTGAGTCGTCATGCACCTTATCGTGGAAATGTAGAGGCGATTTTCGCGTAAAATTTTTAAATAAAAAACGGCCTGTTTTCTGTTATTGGAAACAAAACTGAACGGCCTTTACGCTTTAGTATATGTTTGATTGTCGATATTTGTTAATGTATTAACGTGTCGTTTACAATTTTAAAATGTTTTAAAATGTAATTAAATGAATTTTTTGACAACACCGTAAAGGTGAACAAATGTGAAAACACCTAAATGTAAGTTGTAAACAATTTTGCCTTATAATTACTAATTTGAATTTTAAAATCGAAATTTGTTAAATTTTTAATTTGTAATGTGTAATATTTTGAATTGTAGGATTGAAAAGATGAAAAAGGAATAAACAAAATTCCGAAACGTAAAAACATTGTATAATTAATAAGAAAAAAACCGGAATACCCAAAAAAAAGGAAACAAAATAATAATAATAAACAAATTATTAAACAAAGATATGCTTTATCAATTTTAAATAATTGCGTTTCTTTTACCATCAGATAAATATCTATAGGAATATACATAAATCGTAAGTCCAATATGCTTTACTATTCTTACTTGGATTAATGTATATTTATTATTAACGACAAAGGAATCTTTTTCTCAGTGTGATAAAATCGATCAAGTGTTATAAATTAATTCTGGTGTGATACCTCCTATTTCACTTCGTATTCCTTGTTAGAATTCGTTCATATTGTGAGGTTTAGTAACGTATCTTTTACTTTTTAAATAACCCTATAAGGAGTAATCAAGCGGGGTTAAGTCGGGAGATCTCGCTAGCCACTCGATTGAGCCTCATGCCAATCCGTCGGTTTGGAAACGTATCATCAAGATATCGACGTACATCTCTTGTATAATGCGGAGGGGCCCCATCCTACTGCATCCATATTCTCTCGTTGGTTGAACCGGGATTTTCGTTGTTATTAGGGCAGAATATTGCCAACTGAGGAATTAGCTCGTCCCTTAAAAACCCTTGTTATTAAAGACAGCTTTTCTGCAACAGTAATTGACATGGTTTATGGTTTTTTCTTAAAAGAAAAAATTAATTACGTTATTTGGGGACTTCCCATACTTTGCAGACGCTCTGTATACAGATATATATTATATCTTTCAAATTGAGCATAGTGAGCAAACCAAGGCGTTTCTTCAATGAAGTGGCATCCTTTCTTTTTTTTTTATCAAGGTGTTAATCCTATTTTTGATTTTGCCTCCTACGTATTTTAATTTTCTTTTTTGTGTCATTTTCAAAGGACCAGACATCCTTAACGCACATACATAAATCGGATTTATTATCAAACGCTTAGATATAAAGGAGGAATCTGCGCCCCGAGTACCAGAAATACGAAACTAGTACTCCGACCAAAAAAAAAAAAAAAGGAAAAAAAAGTGATATCGAAAAATACACCAGACAAGTCACTACCATATATGTGGGAACAGAATTTCTGTGATTTGCTTGTCCGAAGCTTTGTGCGCCCGTCGTATTTGTTATCTTTCTCTCATCCCATTTGCGAAGTTGGTTCGTATATAAAAACGACCGTAAAAGCCGAGGACTGACTCGATAAGACTGTTCAAGGGGGAGGGGTGGGGACATTGTGTTGAATTCCGGTAAGAAAATTTCAAAGAAATACCCCACATACGGTTATTCTATCGGCTGCACATACATATATAGAGATATGATAAAAATAATTGAAGATATTAAAAAATAGAACTAAAAATTTAGCGTTACAGATTTTATAAAAAAATATGATTTCTATCAGTTAACGAAGTCGAGAAATACCCATGCTGGGTGCTTGTGTATCAGATATACGCTTCGATTTACCATCTCCAATCTGTATACTATCGCTGTCTAACAGCAAACACTCGCCGCTATTCTCTACCCTTGTCTAATTACTACAAGTAGCTTTTTGTAGTAGTTAGACAATAGATTTTAGTTATCAACTGTTTAGTCGCCTTTTCACTAATACAAATGCAATATTGGATTTAAAATGACTTTACAAACTTCATAAATCGTGTTTACAATAACTCGCTCAAACAATTGGTTATTAATCTATTATTCGTATTATCAATAGCGCTGTAAGAGTGAACTCTAACGAGAAAAAGAATATCACGCTCATTTTACTTCGGCTGAGCTATGACAAAGCGCCGCACCTTAATAAATCTGTGCATTCGACCAGAATATAATCCACAACTTGCAACTTTTCACCCTGTATATATTCGACGAAGATGAATTTAAAAATCTAATTATTGCAACAAGTATCATATCAAAACGGAATTTTTGATTTCATGCAAATTTTCTGTACTATAAACACGTTTTTATCAAACTAATCAATCACTAAAATACATGTCTATCGCTACTTCCATCATCTAGCTATCAGTCGATTTTCGTTTTCATGATAGAAAAAACATTCCGAAGGTTTCCATTCTTACTACACACATAAAAGTTTATAGGGCATAATTAAATTTGCACCCTAATAAAAATCAGTCATATAGCCGGACCCCTAACTAATAAAATCGGCCCATCGAAAGCTAAGCGAACAAACCAGACAAGAGGCGCACGTATCAAAAAGTTAACGCGAGAAAACCGCCGTGAGTGTAGCGTGTTTTCTGTTCCATCTTTCTTGTTGTTTATTTTCACTTGTACAAATTGTTCTCGAGAAAAGTAATATCGGCGAAGTCGAGATAGAGGTTTAGTAGAGTATTAGTGATGGTACGTCGACTGTTTACACAAATTGCAGTTGAAGTGCAATTAAATGTGGAAGATCTAGATTCATATTTACGGCAAATAGGGACGCTAAAAATAAAAGCGTTTTATATATACATTTCTATAGCGACGAATAGGACGCAGGATATTTGTAAGGAGAAAATTCTTGTAAACTCATACAGAAATTCCGAAGAATTAATTTAACGTTATTTACGAACGGTGGTTTAACGTATTTTTCTGTTTGTATTTTCTTTCACCATCGTTTCTGATAAAAATAGTATTCTCAAGAAGTTTCCCCTTTTATTGTAATGTCGTTTCATTTTAGACTATAGACATTAATGCGAATTTACCTAAAAACTTGATGACTTCAATTAACGACTTTATTCTTTTCTTGTGACAATTTCAAGCGTTCAAATACCTTACTGTTGTAAAAAAAGTGCATTGGCTTATAAGTAATACAGCATTAACTGAGTCCTTGAAATTCCTTTAACCTCGTACGAAAAATATTCGCTTTTATTTATATATAATAGCATATGTTAATAGCAATCTCTTATATTCTGGGGTTAGAGGAGAGGACCTACAAGATAAGAAATTAGTTGACATTTAAGCTAACACTATGGCTAACCAAAAAATAGAAAAAATCATTGTTTAAATACTCTTTCAAACAATGATTCCGTTTATTTCATAAGCATAAATAAAGCTGCAATGACACCTGATATTAAGGGACTTTTTATTTTCATTACCAAACAATTCAAATATAACAATGGAAAATATTCCATAATGACTCTGTGCGAGTGTATAATTTAACAAAAAGGAAAGGTATTTTACTTTGCTCTCACAAATTCTTCAGAATTGTTTTTATATCAACGATTTCTTTGTAATTATGCAAAAAATTTATTTGCGAAGACAGAAACGTACGCACAGTCAAATTCAAAACTCATATCTCCCTAAAGCATTATTTTTTTTTTTTGTTAAATATAATAAAATACAGTCGCGAGCAAATGTTATAGGCACCTTTGACAAAATTAATGGGTTTCATCTTTCTTACATTTTTTTTGACAGATATTTCAACGTTTATATAATCGTCTTTATGGTTACAATAGTCTTTATAGATACCTTTTGGAAATGTATTATTTTTTTATATATATTTTCAAGTCTTCGAGATGTCACTTTCCCCCTCCCATCTGAAAAGTATTATAGCTCTACTAAAAACACTCCAATATGCGAGAAATTAATAAGATCCCTTGAAATACTACAAATTTATAATGTATTACCTACAAGTTTTTATTTTCTCATTTTTTACTGTGATATTCGCTCAAAATTTAGGGTGCCTATAACATTTCCTCGCGACTGTAAATATAATCTTTCTCTGTGTTTGCTTGTGGCTCTTGTTTCATTAAGCACTCGAGTATTCGTAGAATTCTGCCTCAGATATGTTTACGTTTGAATTTGATACATTATTCGCTCACGAAGAAATTTTAGCGAAACGTGACTTTTGTATTTCAGTGTACACCTGGCCCATGCGTACTTTACTGCCTATTGACACTCAGGCACTTGGATACATGAATAAAACTAAAATAATTTCGGGTAAAAGAACACTGAGCTTGAATGCAGACGCTTGCATTTTCCGCTAAAAGGCAAAAGTTTTAAATCAATTTAAAAATGGCGAAAACGCCAGTTTTTATGTATGAATACTGTTTCGTAATTCAATAATATGATAATGTATACTTGAAAGAAAATATAATATTTTGTTTAATATACATATATATTAATGATATATGAATGTGTTTTCATTTCTCAGTGTATAACACTTTAAGGGGAGTTTACATGTATTTGACTGGAAAATCGATTTTTGGTTTTTTGATTTTTTTGAAAGGTCCAATACATTAACATACATGGTTAAAGCGGTTTCGTAATATTCGCATTTTTTAGCCGCTACGGCTTAATAAAGAGCGGTTGTACCGAACACAAACGGAGCATATTAGATGAATACTTATATTCGACTCGGGCTACTCGGTCGAAATATCATACTTATTGTTTTTAGTGTGTAGTTGCTCTTAATGATTAGAAATGCCACTGCAGTCGGATCACAAATAAACGACAGAGTAGCTATTTATATTACAATCATAGAAGCAATTAGATCCGAAATAAAACGCACATTTGAAGAAACTAATCTAACATATTTCTTTTACTCAAAACACACTTTCCCACGCTTTTAGAAAACTACTTACCACAAAATGTATCAATTTATTGCAGTATGCACTTACTTACACTAAATTTCTTAGAAAAGCTGGTAGATATGATTGCAAAGGTAACCGCAATACGGATCATCAGAGTAGCACAGGAAAAAGGAAGTCGATGCGATGCGTTAAAGAAATTGTCGCACGATTCGGATAGGCGACTGAGACAAGAAAACTTTTTAAGCAATTGTGATTTTTAGCCGTACGAAATGTTACTGTTCAAAGAAAAAAGGAATGCGTTGAGATGTACAAAAAAGAATGAGTAGACTTTGAAGAAAGGGCGCTGGTTAACTGACTGACAAAGTTATTGATAATTTAACAATAGTGTACTATGGCTGGCAATTACGCAACATCCAGATTCTGGCATAAAAAATGAAGGCAGCTATTTGGCTACATTTCATTATAAATGTTCAACCAACGCAGATCCACGACACATTTATTGTTCAAAAGTGTAGACAGCCTGTGTAAGTGGCGCGTTGCAGAAGCCAAGGTTGAGCTTGCTTCATTCATACATGACCCTCTCTTGCAAAAAAAAAAAAATCAAGATGCTATTAGGCCGATTTATGAAGTTTTTTTTAGAGTGATTTATTGCAAAGATGCTTTTGGAAAAAATTGTTCAAAACTGAAACGACTCGTTTAGTTCATTGTGTGTAGAAACTAGCTCCAAAAATTTTTACCCTGCGACCCATAAACAATTCAACTTGCTACCTACAGTGCCGCCAAATTATTCAATGAAGTTACTTTTCTGTTTTACAAATAATGAATGGGTGGGGAATTGCAGTAGACTTGATGCCAAAAATTTCGTCATCAATTCTATCGTCAGCGCATACAACGAACAGAGCAGAGTATGTCCAGCGCTGCAAAAACTTGCTGTGCTGTCTAAAGGGAAGCAACAAAATTTGCAAATTCAGAAGTATGAAGAAGAAGAAGGATTTAATGTATGGTGCTGGAATAGCTGAGTAAGTGTATGTTGAACTATTTGTAAAAAATTTCTGAGAAACTTTGAACGCGTTTTCTCGAAACATGATTTCAAATCTGCGTAAGTTCTACTTCTTTAGTGTTTCAAATATATCAACTTAATTCTTTTGTTTTCTTAATGTAAACAGTTTTATTTTTGAGGTTATACCTATATTATACTAAAAATTGCAATATTCCACATTTTTAATCCACATACACACAAAAAAGAAATAGAAAATAATCAAATTAAAGTCCAGGTATCGCCACATTGTTTGCTTTCTACTTATTTGGTTAAATTTAGTTATAACCTCAACAAATTTAAATATATTTCTAACTCTTCTTTTTATTTTCAATTTCAGATCACTTATGCGTATGCTAGAGTTTACGCAGTCTGACCGTGTGTTCTGTGCACATTGTACCTAGATACAAATAGCGAACGTTTATAGTGGTCATGTCATTAAAGAAAATATTTTTTTTAATGTCCAGTTTTCATTATATTTATTAAGAAAAAGCCGTATTTCGTATATCTTTTCCTTTGTCTGAAGAAAAAAGCTCAAAGTTTTTGGACTTTTCCGATGTATATATGTAAACCTCCCCTTAATTATACATATTTTCTAATGATGGAATTAATTATGTTAGCCCACAAATTATTTAAAATAAGGATTGATACGGTTTATGTGAATACACCAGCAAATATTGATTGAAAATCAGCTTGCGTTAGGAACATATTTACCCTATATAAGCCCCCTTTACATATTGGCCTATGTATTTACAAGGATACAACATGTTCGTACATATACCTACCGCCTATATTTATGTAATAATATGTATGAAGGAAAGAAGAGTGTGGTTGAGCGAAGATCGCTTCTACGCGCTCGCAGTTTGTTTAAGATAAGTTATCTTCGCTCCCAACGGGTTCCAGTGTACACAGTGTGTGCGGCCCTTCCCGTTAAAATTCGGTTTATTAAGGAGTTAGCGCCCGCCGCGAGCCTTTAACTAAATCAACGCAATTTAGGCATTTGAATAGTGGAAGCTGAAGTCTCTTCCATGTGCCGACATCGGCGCGGCCTCGTCAGTCGGAAGGGATAGAATTAATAACACCACGGCCGAGGAGAAGAAACTGTGCCAGTCCCCGAATTCATCGTAATTAGAAATTAATCTTCAAAATTGTCAAAGGTTTCGGACAATCTAATTTCTCTTTTAAACCAAATCTCACCACCGCCGTTTATGAAAACACTTTTCGAGGGTTGTAAAGTTAGCTATTATTTATTTTACCGAACACTCTTTCCCTTCCCACCCTCCGGGTTCTTTTCAAAGTTACGCCGACTCTATGACCGCCGGTTTGTAGGAGATATTCCGCTCATCGTAACACACTTACCGCTTAAGGTGCAACATACACTTGAATAAATAAAATATTAATATTAGTATGCAATGCGTATTTTTCAAAACGAAATGTAATCTTACATATCATTTCATTATTTTCAAAGCCTTTCGAATAACATTTCTATTGTAAAATTTATGTTTCGGTGAAAGGTATTGAAAATTTGGAAAACGTGCTCAATTTTTTTCTTCCGGTACACTATAAAAAAATTCTAGTAAAATTACATGTAAAATCGTTGGTAACAAAGTTGCCTACAATTTTACAGGTAAATTTGCTTCATAAGGTAAAATTTCTACCATCTGGTAAATTTCATATGCTGATATATTTTTTAAAGATTGTACTGTAAAATTCGTATGTAATATTTATATGAACTGTATATTTATCGAACACTCAAGTAATTTTCAGATGTATTTTTATAAAGAAAGCCAGTAAAAATACTAAAGAATAAACATTGTACGGTAAATTGTTTTACAGGTATAATTTAATGTTACTGCCAAGGCTGTAATATTAAATTCGACATGTAAAAGAATTTACGCGTAATTTCTTTTACAGGTGTAATTTAATATTATAGCCTATTATTTTTTGCAGCGTACTATACCTTAAATTAAATTTCTATTTAAACTAGCCAACGATTCCAATATACATTTGTAACATGGAAATCACAGCTACTCTAAATAACAATCTAATTTAAAGCATTTTCACAATGTGCAAAACGTTCAATAATATGAATAAAACTAAAAATGCGTGATAAGGTATTTTTAGGTTTTTTTATTTATTAAACTAAACACTCAGAAGATACAAATGTATAAACTTAACGCAATGAATTTTTCATTAAACAATTTTAAAGGAGAAAAAGAACATTTGAAATTGTCTTTTGAAAGGTTCAAAAGCCTAGTCTGTGTAGCTATTATATTATTAGTAGAAATTCATTTGTGTTATAATCTAAAGCAAAATTTGTTCCTAATGATAATGCATTGATAACATTATTAGTATTATTGTATTTAAAAATTGGTTACCCAATTATTGGGTGTATACTTTCGTATTTGAGTTTATTTCATTGTATTTTGTTTCATTTTCTTTCGATTTTTGAGTTTTATAGTTGTAAAATCTTCTCATACATAAAATTTACAATTCTAAAAACGTGTGTTTGTATGTGTAATTTGTCAAACTGAACACCATTAAATATTTAGAAAATAAATAAAAGAATATAAATATAACAAAAATCTTACAACCTTAAAAAACATGAATAAATTAAACTCATATTTGGTTTTAACGATATAACAATTTAAATAGGAACAAAATTTAAAAACACGTAATATACTTGAAATGATTCAAATTCATAAAAAAAAAAACGCAGTTGATCATAAAATTGACATACAATACTTCACAAAACTATACCTAACTTAATTTTATAACTAAACACAGCAATATTCTTTAGAAGTCTATTAAATTACAAAATTCAATAATATTTACGTATTTAACAATAAATAATCAAAACATATTACATTGAAACACAATCTTTAAATAAAACAAAGCGATATATTGAAAATTAAAGTAAAGTAAACAAAACAATGATTTTGTCATTTGTTAGACAACAAATTTATTCATAATTTTCATTACCACTTTATGATTTATATTTTTTATATATTTTTATTTGAAAGAGCTTTTGCAATAAAAGCGAAGCGTCGTTGAACATTTCCATGTTTTTCTGAAGACCTAAAAACCGAGAAAACGAATAATAATAATAAATATATAATAATTTGTGATATACAATACATATAGTTAAAATAAAAAAAAATTAACATATGTATGACTAAATAGTCATTAACTTTTACAAACTTTATTTTAAAATGGTTATGTCTAAAAAAACTCAAAATCGGGCTTCTGTATCAAATTAAAAAAAAAATACTAAAATTGGTAAGATTCATTCTTGAATTTATCCAAAATGGACATAAATATTAATCGTTTACCCTACAATTTATATGTACGTAACTTCATCTGTGACAAATATTAACTTCTAAATATGAAGTTGTAATAGATACTACATACTACATGATAATGATACCGATATCTTTACTCTCTTGGTTAGAATCTATTTGTATTTATATTTGGGAAATATTATGTATACCTACTTCTGAAAACACGTTACGGTTACGCTTGCACCTATCTGATTATAAGTTAGTATGTCCTTCAATTTACTATGTTAAATTTTAAGAACAATTCATAACTACATATACAAATATCTTTAAATGTGTATTTATAAAACTAACTTACCTAATTCTTTTATAGCACCTAATAAGTCACACTGAATCGCTCAACCAGGGATCAAGAATGAACACCCTTACGCGAAATCTACGATTGTTTGTGACGCATCATTATTACATTACTACGTGATACCATTGAGCCAACAATAAATTCGACAAACGAATAGAATTACCTACGCGCACGATAAATAACCCAATAACCAATCACATTGCGGCGTATGAATTTCGTATTTTCTATGATATCTATAGTTTTACCCGAAAATTCAAGTAAAAACAAATATAAAAGATTCTCATATTTTGTACAGTAGAATTATTAGTTTACTAGTAAAATTACTTTTAAAGTGCTCTAAGTACCCAAAAAAATTGTCAATTTTACACTTTTAAGTAAATTTTGATAGTAAACACAAAATTGTACATGTTTTTCCGTGTATTTTCTCTTTGAATTTTTGTTACATATTAAACTTACAAGAAAAAGCTATAAATTTTACCGAAATTTCTTTTTCCATGTTAAATATCCTAGAAAAAACATGTAAAACAAAAATTACATGATTTATTGTGGTAAATTCACAACGTTATTACATGTAATATTCCTGATTTACCATGGCAAAATTACTGTAATTTTTTACAGTGTCGTAACATTTTTGTCGTTCTATTGTTAGTTTATTTTGTTTTGTTTGTTAGTGAATGTTTTTTTACAATTTTAAATTGGTTTGTTATAGCTGTTATATAAAAACTGGAAAAGATGTCTGTGATAGATCGAAACGTTTTTTGACTAAATAAATGAGATAAACACATTGCCGCTTCCCAAGGTTTTGATTTATATAAAAAAAACGATTAATTACGGCAAATAATAAAAAAGTTTATCGTATCTTTTTACACTTACAGGAGTATCTTTTTTATTTAAAGCGAATTGCATTATACCAAAAGTTTTTGCGTTTTCTATATGGCCAATAGGATGTGATGTTACCTTGAAAAGGAATTGTTTCTTATACGAACCTGTCAACACAATATTAAATTTCAAACGAACAGCGAAGGTGCGACAGCATGTGAAACGTGTGTATATAATCTAGGGCAGAAATCAAATTACCAATGTGCCCATCGACAGTTTGACTGCGTGCATACTGTATACTCCAATGCAGGTTTTCTGTTTTGCACTGTTTGATAAACACCGTGCGTATTGAGGTCACAATTCTTTTGTTGACTATAGCAGCCTTTATGATACAGTTATTTACATATACCCTTCAGTCCCTTTAAAATATTCTTCGATGATATTTGATACAAACATCAATAAGCGAATATATAAGATAAAGAAATATTAAGAATGCCACCTATCTCGGCTTAAACTCTACTACAAAGGGATAATACTAAGAAGATAACAAATGGAGTAGGTGGATAGGTAGCAAGCCGTCCTGTATACTGATATTTCATTTTATAATTCCCTCGTTAAAGCCTCTATAGCGCACCTTTTAATCACCATTATTACGCACTCAAGAATCAAATCTCCTTATGCGAGTTTTGCTTCGAAAATTACCCTAAAAGTCCCGTATCCTCGCCGCCTGATAAGCAAAGGGGATGCTAGGGGTTGCCCGATAACGTTAATTGAAATGTTCAAGCCTGTCGCGCGAACTCTTGTAATACTTGACTTGGTAAAAATGCTGAGAACCCGTAATGAATTAATTCCCCCGTTATTCGATTTTCCGCGAAACGCGATACTCGAATTAAAATACATTTCAAATAATGAATACTTGATGATTTCGCCTAAATCGCAGAATGAACAATTTATTTTCGTCTTATCATTCATGTATTCAACATCCGTTTTTGTATGCTTTAATCTTCCTGCAGATTAAGCTTTCTTTGCGGGTTTACTTATTTTCATTTATTTATTGTCATAGATTCACATATTAGAATATAGACATTGTCATAGGATAATACAAATTAAAAATTAAAAAAATAAAACACTATAACAAACGACAAATACAAGACAAAACAATACAAAATAATGGCGCTTGTACTTGTGGACAAGCTAATCAAATAAGAACTCGCCAAGGTGCAGTGCATTCTCTAGTAAATAATACTTTAGTTTTCGTTTAAACAATCATATATTATTTTTAGTTCATAATAATAATAAATAATATTATTAATAATAATAATGAATATTTAGTCTAATTTAGACACCAAAGTGTATAGGCAAGTACAAAACTAAATAATAACATTACATTACATACATGTTCGAATGAATGAGCTCATCGGTTTAAGTAATGTTAAAAATCCTCCACGGAGTAGATGCTGTCCTGAACCAGCATAGAACGTACTCGCAATTTGAATGCTTTATATTAGTGATTGTTGATAGTCATTAGGAAGCAAGTTATATAATTTTATTCCTACGGATTATAGGGTTCTTTTTGTAATATTTATTTTATTCAGAGGTACACTAAATTTGTTTTTGTTTCTTGTATTATATGAATGCCCATCGCCATTCTTTGCAGAGTCAGCCTTATTCCGAAAGACGTGCAACAAGACCTCCAAAATATAAAACGCTAGACAAGGGTAAGATATTTAATTCTTTAAAATGCGGTCGACATGAATCGGTGGATTTTAATATTTACTATACATCGAATAATCCTTTTCTGTGCCAAAATTACCCCATTCGCAGCGGCGACGAACCCAGAAGATCACCCTATAGCAAAGTCTACTGTGAACTTGGCCATAATAAAAGTTAAGTAATGTTTTTGATCTATCATGTTTTTTAAATATCTTATTTTGGTAGCATGTGGAATTTAATTTTTTTGTTAAGTCTATGCAGTTGATCTTTCCAGGTTAGGTTTTGGTCGATGTTCAATCCTAAAAATATTTACCGAAGTTTTCTGCTAATGTATGATGTTACATTGAATATTCATATCAGTATGTGTCGCTGAGTGTGATGGATGAAATATCATATAGTTTGTTTTAGAAAGATTAATATGCAATCTATTGCTACCAAACCACTCACACAATTCCTTTAATAGCCGTATAGAACTGTTCCGCACTTCATTCGGGTCCGCTCCCGACACCACAGCGGTCGTGTCATCAGCGTACATAAACAGAGGGCAGTTGACAAAGTTTACAATATCATTCATAAATATTATGAAAAGTATAGACCCCAAAACTGAACCCTGGGGCACACCCAGGGGCATCGGGAGGCCTGCAGAAACAGCGCTTCCAGCAATATTACAATTACTTTTGTAAAATATCTTTACATACTGAACTCTATCGGACAAGTAAGATGAAAACCAGTCGGCTACAATGCCGCGGATACCATAATCTTCTAATTTATCTCTTAAAATGCCGTGATCAACGCAATCAAACGCTCGTGAAAAGTCACAAAAGATTCCTGCAGGGTATTCCCCGCTGTCCAAGTATTCGACGACACTATTTATAAAAGAGCTCACCGCAGTCATAGTCGAACAACCACTCCGAAAACCGTGCTGTCTATCTGTAATAATACTATTCCTGTGTAGATGTTTTGCAAGTCTATTCAACATCGCATATTCAAAGATTTTAGAAAAACCGGAAGTCAGTGAGATCGGACGATAATTCGAAATATCGGCAGAAGAGCCCTTCTTATATACAGGAAAAACCGAAGAGACTTTTAAAATATCTGGAAAAATACCACTCCCAAGTGACAAATTGACAAGTTGCGTAAGTGGTTTAACAAGAACTGGACCAATCCTTACAATCAAATTAAAAGGAATCTGATCAGGACCAGCACTCCTCTTTTTTTTTTAATTTGATTAATTACATCTAAAATTTCAAGCTCGTTAAATGGCAGTGCGCACATACTGTTCGAAACTTTTTTAGTTTCAGGGATAGCTGATAGAATACAGTGCCCTACCCCAGAACTTATTCTCTTGGGTTCACTAATGAAGAACTCATTAAACGATGTTTTGCAACATCCACCTAGCCGTTTTTTTTTTACCTTCAGGCGTAAGACTATTCGAATTGAGTACTTTTTATTCTGCTTTATACGTCATTGATGTCGAAATTGAAAATAGAGGTCCCAAAACCGATCCTTGTGGCACTGAGAGAAACGAAAAGATTATTTTTGTTGTATTTGCAGAAAATAAAACGAGTTACGTAATACGCAGTTTGTTGGCACAAATTGTTTTATTGAGAAAAAGGTGAAAGCAAAATTATTAATTGTTATACACGACAATATAAAAACGGTTACACACACTTGAAGCTTACATTACAATCATTGAACAACAACTTGACATTTACATTAACATGAACATCGTACATATGTAGTTATGATTATTCTCAACAATTTTAACGTTGTATTTTCTATACTCATACACACAAAAAAAATAATTATTCAATTTCAATATAAGGGCATCACATTGAATATAACATAACTTCCTATATAAGCAAGAAGATGATGTATTTATATTGAGAATAAAATTTGTTCAGTTTTTTCAAACCCATGAATTTGTTGGACGAAACAATTTTTTAGTTCAAATGTAATCAATATACTAAAATCATTATGAACATATAATATTTTCACCACGAGAATAATTATTTTAGATTTGAGTAAATAGATTTTCTCAACTGGAAACTATCATATTTATGCCTTAATAATTTATGTACATTTGATAGAGGTATATAAAAGTATTATTTGAAGTATTGCCATTATTTGCTTCCAAAATATAAGTATATTGAACTGATAATACTTACCTGCTTAATCTAAGCATTTCTACTATTCAAGGGTAATAATTACCTACTAATTTTGTGTCTGTAACACCAAAAAGCCTCGGTAGGGGAAAATTAATAAATAAAGAAATATTATGTAATTAAATAAATTTACTGTCCTACTTTATAGTTTTACAATGTTTGGGAGAAGATAGCGTATCGGGGTACTCCAGGAGTGCGCACGGGATATGTATAGATGTTATGCGTATCCGTCGTTGCGATCGGTGTTCTCGGGATACTTCCCACTCAATGCCTGGGCCTGGTATCTAGTCGGCGTTCAATCAGTGCAATAATTTGCTGGTATTGCCTACTGAAAACTAATAACTAGTAAATACCTACATATGTTTGTTAATGTACACACCTACCATGTTCATATATTATCGACACAATGGCGCTGACTCTAAATAATATTTCAAAGTTTTTTAAACCAGTAATCCTTTAATATTCGATAACACGTACGTATTTACCTTCGAATATTTTAATGGTAGCATCTGTGCATCAGCTCCATTCCACCCCATTCTCTAAGTAGCAGTGAAACGGCTGGGGCTTCCATTTAGATTTACTTACACTCACAACCAACAACGCTAGTCAATCAAAAAGTGACGCCAAGGAAAGCGTATTGCTGTGAACTGATGGTACCGGCATATAATTGAAAGTGAAAAATTAAATTAAAAATTAAATTAACTAGCTCAGCAAATAAAAATTCAAAAGGGCGCAAAAGATTCTTAGATCTCAGAGTAACTTTCATGAAAAGTAATAGTGGGCGTTTGTAAAATTTGACTTACTTTAAAATCCCCAAAAATTGAAATGGCTGATTCAAAAATAAAAAAACTATAATTTTAAAATGATATTTATAATCATAAATTTTATTGTTCAAAAAGAAAAAAGAAAAAAAGAACATTTAATTAAAATTAACAGGCAAAATAAAAACCTTAGACTGAAAGTCCTGGCCAAAATCAAAACCTGCATGAATTTACATTTACAAAGGACAATGCAAATCCTTTACCAAAACAAAATGGTAGATTTGTTCCAGAAGAAAAATCTCAATCACACAAAAATATCCACGCGGTCACGAAATTTAAAACCAAATTTACACGTGGAGAAACAAATATAACTTAAATTGAAATTTAATTTTGACAGCACAAAGCTTCTCTTCACCTTAACCGTGGTGATTAACAATAAAATACAAATCAGCAAAAAGAAAACGGAAAATGTAAACTCTTTAAACTAAAAACACGAAATCTTCTAGAACATTTTACAATAATTACTGATCTAATATCCAAAATGCGTACACAATTAAACAAAACAGCAATAATTAAATAAAGAGTTCTTTGATGGATGAATTAATATCAAATTAAACGAACAAAGCTTTAAAATTAAATGAAATTACCTAAATGGTAGCAAACAAAATGAAAACATGTACTTACACGGCTGCCATCATTCAAAGAACTGAGTGCCTCAAAGGGATAACATCGTACATATATCAAATTTACAACATCTGCGTGCGATGAAGCCGCAACGCCACGCAAAGAAAATACTAGCATATAAACTATATACAATACTGGTACACGCAAAATGTACAATTGAATGAATTTAAATTTACACAAAACAATTAAAATAATTCCAACAATCAAATCAATTAACAAAATCTTTTCAAAATAAACAAATATTAAAATTGTGGAAACTCTATCATTGTTTTGACAAGGCTGATTTGGAATAAATAAAAATACACATTTAAATTTCCGGAAACCCGAGTGCCATGCCATAGCAGTATGTATATGCAAAACCCCCTACACCCCTCTAAAAAGGAGGGAACCAATGATAGATAAGGTTTAGTGCAATAAATGGTGGGGTAAAATTCGTTTCAAATGTTTGAATATTATGGTAATTTCAATTTGATATTTCATGTTTTCAGTACAAAACATTTAATAATTTTATATAGTAATTCATTATACCAAAACGTATAAGGGATTTTATTTTGAATCTACAGACTTTCTCACTATGATTACATAGTTTTATTCCTTACAACAATAACAATGTTCATTTGGAGGAAGTATACTTCAATGCAAATATTTATACTATTTGTTCTAAGAGTATATTGTGTTTTCAGAGAATTTACTCTTATGTTCTAACCAACAAGATTTATTTCATTTAAATATATATTAAGTTTCGATTTTTGAATAAATAAAAATATTCAGATTGATAATAGATTTTTTTGTGTGTATCAACTTCTCTCTGAAAACGATAACCTTCTCCAAATGAATTTCTGCAATGATCCTGACAAGGATCAACAATTCCAACAATTCACAGCCTGTATACGCATACATTACAATTACTTTTACAATTACCAACTACAACATCTTTGTGTTTATCTTTAGACGAAAACGTACAGTCTCGTGCAAATTAAAACTCCTCTTCGTGACTGGAATTTTCGGCCTAGATTTAATTAATTTTAAAAGCAGTTGCAAGTGCGCTGGTATCCGATCTTTACTGCTAGCCGATCAGCACTTAACATTTCCGGCGCAAGTATTGTTTTCATTAAGTTGTATCAGTTCCTAACTCTTCCCGTTCTCCCCCTATGATCGCGCCTAATTTGAAGGGTCGTCTATGGATCGGCTATCGGAATTAGATGAGGATATTTTCTTCTCGTCCAGAAACGATTTGGATATCGCCCGTTTTGATTGTCGGAAACAAAGTTTAAGTGGAGTTTCTGCGAGTTTGGCCCGTCCGCACAGCGTCGCGTCGCCGTCGGCGACCGCTCAGCGCGTCGGCCGTCGAGACGGCGGTCAGCATAAAGGGTGACGATTATGCGTTACCGATTAGGGCCTAGGGATATCTGTTCTCGTTGGGGATTATGTGCGGTGGAGCGCTGGTCTCCGTCCTCTATGCAATAAAGCAACAGTAGGGTAGACAGGTAGCCCTCCACGTGCAGTGGTTGAGTAGATAGAAGGAGTGCTTCATCGAGCGCTACTAGGGGCTGCTTGGGCAAGCTCATGGCCGGGTTATCTGCAGCGCAGGTCCGAACAACCGAACTTCCAGCCTCCGAAGCGTTATCGTGCACATGTTGTCACACCGCGGGCGCACCAACCACGCGGACCAAGCGCGCGTACCAGCTCAGGTGAGTTTATGTGTGTGTGTTTATTATAAGGTCAGTGACCGATGTTGCATCCCTCTAAATTATTAGTTTCGAACGCCCGGAGAAAAAAAAAAACATACCGTATCCATCTTTGGCCACAATTTTCTAGATTTCCCTCGCAAAAAATCGCCTAAGCAAAAAAAAATAAATACGAAACGATTTCGAGAATTTTTGACGAGAGTAACTTTCCCCTCTCTCCGAAATCCCGACGCGAATTGATCGCTTTTATCCTAGTGCCACGTGTTCGTGCACGCACGAAACTTCGGCACGTCGCGCCAAAAGTTTGCCGGCAACTTTGCGCGTGGGTGTAACGGGAGATTGTCCCGGTGTTTTAATCCGTTTTTTTTTTTTTGTATCCAGGTGCAACAGGTTTTTGATCCGTCATACTAACATCCCGACATGCTCTGAATCCGCTCAATCACCCCCAGCGAACAGCACGATGGTAGACTTGCACGTCCACAACGGCAGCTCTCAGAAAAATAAGTGAGTATGCGCTCGCTGTATAAACCAGTAAAGATATTTGCATCAGCACCTTCGATTTTTTATATAAATCGCACACTTGGCAACCTTCAAATTAACTTAGGCTATTAGCTAGGCTTTTTCGAAAAGAAACCGGCCTTCTAAAATGATGTTAAAGTATTTGAAAAGTCTTTATTTTAAACACAGTTGCAACTCATCTATTCTGTCTCTACTGTTTGACTAAAATAACAATATTAAAATAAGAAATATTAACTTCATATCCTCATCACCCGCACGTGATAAGACTTGCGTTATTTTCAGAATCGAACCAGTGTACTAGAATAATACGTACCCGTATTATTCTAGTTTTGTTTTCAATTACTAGGTTTCAGCAACATAATATAGTGCCGCTTTTTTCACATTTGATTCTTCGAATTCTATATCTGCGTATCTAACATCTTCATGCGTGGTTTTTTTTATTTTTGTCAAAAGAAAAAAATTGATTACACAATATAACAAACATGTTATAAAAAATAAGCAAAAATGTGGTTAGATTAAATATACTTAGCGAATATTTACTAATAAATCGACTTGAGATCAGTTCTTCATTTGAGAAGTATCGCATTTTAGTGGAATATATTTATTTTTTCATTCATCTGGTCCTTAACAAAATATATTTTAACTTCACCATGTGTTAATCAAGTCATCTTATACTTGATTAGCTTTCTAAATTATAATCTCATCAACTTAATCCTCCATTTCCTCTAATAATGATTTCATACAGTTGCTACTAGAATCTATTCTGCTTCCCGTAGATGAAAGAGCGACACTTGTTTGTTTCCGGTATTGTACATCATTTGCCCAATCGCGTCTGCATAAACCAACAAACTGTAATCATCATTCGCTCGTAAAATCATTATCTATGCTTTCTTGGTACGTTTTAAATATAATTCCCACGTTCTTGACTTAATTTGGATTAGAATCTATTGAAATAATTGACCGAAAACGCAATATCTCGCCTTTTGGAGTTTGTCAAATATGTTGTTATGTTTCGCTTCTATTGGAGCTTTATTTTCTTTCACATCAATCATATTATTAATTCCTAGTTGTCTCCATTAAACTGGATTTGTGTATGATAGGAAGAAAATATATAATAGCGCTTTCCAATCAGGATATTTTATATTTAAGGATCGTCCTTTTTTATACTTTTATATGTTACGGCCAAAGGCCATCTTCAGAAAGTGTAAGACACGTCGTTTACAAATTATAAATGAAAATAAATTTTCCATTATTTGAGCGTATGATGGAATGTTCCATCACAAGCTATAATGTCTTGATTGGAAAGGACTGTTGCATTTTTTCCTTCCTATAATTTTATTAATTGTTCCCGATTTGTATTCATTATCTATTATTATTTATTATTCCGTACTTTTATAGATATTACTTTTGTTGGAGTTCTTTAGTTAACTTCTGGGTACTGCGTGGTTTTCATCAACTTTTAAGTATTTTCATTTTTATCTTACCAGCGACTTCTGTAGTGCTACTAAAGCAAGTTTGTACGAACTTTCATCGGGTGAAATGAAAAAAAAAAAAAAAACGTGCAATACTTACGATTTAATTCTCTTCTAACGCTTCACTAATTCCCAAAATTGAACTAGAAAGATCAACCGGTTCTGCTTTAGTT
This sequence comes from Protaetia brevitarsis, assembly GCA_004143645.1. Classification (NCBI taxonomy): domain Eukaryota; kingdom Metazoa; phylum Arthropoda; class Insecta; order Coleoptera; family Scarabaeidae; genus Protaetia; species Protaetia brevitarsis. The sequence goes on from RXPK01004339.1 coordinate 49,161, forward strand.
TTTACCTACTCTGTAGCCAAATCAATCCTAGCGTTTAAATCGTCTAGCATTCCGTTGTCAGATAAATCTTAACGCTTTTTCGTCACTGATTTGTATGTTTTTCCACCCAAGACAAGATCATTTTATCATATTACGTTGAATTTACCAAAATAAACTAGATCATTTTGCGTTACTTCAATCGTTTTAACAAAATAAAAACCAGAACAAACCACGGAGCTTGAGAAATTTCAAGCGGCTTACAGATTATTGTTTAAGCGATCTACATAGGACAGTCTGACATCATTTTCAACTACCTTAAGCATCAAGTGTTGCCATTATGCAACTTGGAAACATGATCAGCGGAATTTAAAAGTGTTTAATAAGAAAAATAATGCGCCATCAGTTGTTTATTACACATTATAGGTGAAGAGATTAATATTACCGATAATCCCTTTTATAAATTAAATTATGAGCAATAACATCTGACAGTACGCTTTAGAGGCAATTTATAATCTAAGAGATAGAAGATAGAAAGATTTTGTGAATTTTTTTAAATGAAATTAATATTCCAACTTATTATACATTTATTGACGTTTCGTTGCTATTAACACGTTGCTGTACTTATTAAAAATATTAAAACTACAAAACAATAAGTACCTAGCTTAATAACACTTCAATCACGTGAAATAACCAGACTTTTTTATTAAATTATATCATTGAGGATGGATTTATCAATTGCACATTACTATCATTAAACTAGAAACTAACAATCAAAACAAAAAATTCTTCTAGTCGATAAAAATTCTTTTAATTAAGTCATGGAATTAAATATTGCAAGTTTAAATAAAATTTATAATTCGTATATTTCGTTATAATGATTTTTTTTGTTTTAAATCTATGGTTAGGTGTTTATTTTCATCTGTTAATCAGTACAGTTTAAAATATGTGAAGTTGTTTTCATTTTATAGTTCCTCAAAACAGTTGTTTGTTAAAATTGTAAGATTTTAAACACAAGTATATGCAAGGTTCAAGAAATGATATTTTAAATATTTAAATTGCTAAGTATATGAAAGATTTTATGGAATTAATGCAATTTATCTAAAAAATAGACGTTTGTTTATATATATAAAAAAAGATCAATTATATAATTGGAAAATAATTACTTGAGAAATTTTCAATATCTTGACGATTACTGCTTATAGCATTGCAGTGGTTTTTACTTATATTACTGCTACGAAATTTCTAGCTTATAGTTTTTTTCTTTGTTTAATATAACAGTCTGTTTATGATTATCCGATTTGGGTCAGAGATCGCTTACTTACGCATTTTATTCGAAACATAATCAAGTTCCACCTGATCTTAAATCTTTGGGCCTTACAACATTTAGGCACAGAATTAAACGAAGTTTGATGAGTGATATGACTATTGATGCACGTCGGTAGTTACATTATATACTGCAACATATGGCAATGTACTAATTTGTCTTAATTTTGTGCGTGACTTATGTGTCTACAACATCTACATTATCGATTTTAGGGTAGGCATCTCATTTTCTTTTACACTATTATTTTTATAAGGAAGGTTATACAGCAGTTGTTTTTATTGAAATTCGCCCTCCGGTTGCTACAATTACTAGTTTATTTTTATCATTGTTTTTTTTTTATATTGTATTGTATAGCAATAAAGTCAATTTATTATTATTATTATTATTATTATTATTATTAAAAGTGTGATTTGTATTTAATATATGTTTCTTTAAAGCTGTGATATTTTTGGAATACTTGTGTCCTTTAAGTCGGTCTTCCAGATGATGAAAATTTGTCTTATATATACACCTTCAGAAAGATTACATGGAATTCGATATATTACGTGTATTTGTTTTAAAAGTGGTGTTTTATCTTTAAGTTTTGTGTATAAGAATTTATGAATATGTGCAACTTTTATTTTGCAAGAACTTTTCATATTTATTTGCCTTCTCAGAAAGCCCATTGATATAAGGTAAGGACACATATTTGGAATTATTTGTAACATTTGGCTTAAGGGTGGAATTAGTATTATAAAATTTATAAACTCTTTTTAATTACTTTTTTCAACACTTGGTCTATATATTGAAGCAGTTAATTGGATGGCTCTATCTATTAATGAAATAATTACACTTTTTTTTAATTGAATTGGAGTGGCATGAATGAAAATTTATTTGTCTATATAATAATTTAAAAACTTTAAATATTATTTCTTGAAAGAACTAATTCCAAGTTACCATATATTATCGAACAGTTGTGCAGAATTACGGTTAAATCAAATCAAAAAACAACAGCCCATTGTTTTAAGGTAAATTACTAGATTGTATCAAAAATGTCCTTACTGCTTAGATTTTGCTACGCTCTGAAGCTTAATTTTTTTATTAATATTCAAATCGGCGGATTTTTTCCAAAGGTGGGGAACATTGGTGAACGACTCCTTGATTAGTATTTTGGGTGGTGAAAATCCGCTCAAGCCGACGCCGTTAACCCTAGGCCCAGTCAATTCAAATATCTACGCTAGGAGACACTCGACGCACACCTGCCCAGCTACGGAGGAGCGCACAAAGTTACCGGTAAATTTCTTTCGGGAGTCCACCTCGCCGGGTTAGCCGCTTCTTGCCTTACAGATCCCCCCGCCGGTTCCATCGCGACCGCCAGCGATTCCCAAACGAAATTATGTACCGCCATCGACGGAGCAGCCAAGAAACCACCGCCGATTCCCCCCGTTCCTCGCAGCAGAGGCCTGCCGCCGGTCCCTCCCGCTAGGAATTTCTCCGACAAGAAGAACGATCTCAAAACGGCCCCCATCCACCAAACTACCATCCCCAAACAATTCCCCACCAACTACGAATTTAATCAGAATATCTCGCATGACACCAATCGACTTCCGAACCAAACACCTCTGTCAACAGCAATTACCGCCCCGAAGCCGCCCTTCAAATCGGCAATATCGACGGCCGTCAAGGCGCAGGGCGCTTCCCCGTGTACCCAAAAGAAGGTGTCGATGAGACAGGACTCCGGGGTGTCTAGCGATGGGTTCAGCCAAACCTCATCGCCCAGTTACACTACCAAGACAATGGAGATACCCCTGCTTCCGCCCAGGACGCCGGTCAAACAGAACTGCGTCCTCGGGAAGATCAGTCGTGTTGAGGTTGATAGTAATAACGCCACAATTACCAAGAGCGCGTCCACACCGGCTAGTCTCCAAACGATAGTCAAATTTCACGGCTCAAACATGTCATTACATCATAAGGTGAGTCCATCTTGATTGATGTGATCAATGTTTGTTTGACTAACCTTGTATATTTTCCATTATAATTATTTACCTCCTGTTGTTCTTTCAATAGGACATGTTGTCTTTGCTATTTCCTATTTATACTGTTAGCCGAAATTATTTTTAAATTTAAACTTCCCACATTTTTTTTTTAATAACGTCAACGTTGAATCATAGGCTGCGTTCCGAGTCGCGCATTTTATGCGATGCGTGCATTGAAAGACATAGAACACTGTGAGCGTTCCGATTTACTTGTCGTGCATATGCTACGCATAGACTTTATTTATGAAAACTAAATTATTACAAATCATCCTAACCCCGTGCTCCACCTGAAAAGGTACTACACGAGGCTACCTATTCTAAGTACTATATGGGTTCCATAACAATTGAAATGATCCTACTCTAACTAAATAACTTCCCTATGATTTTTAATAACAAAAATATAATACAGTAGCCTCGCGACCATACGAATATTACTTTTGGAAAATGATAAAAAATGTAAAATGTGATTAGTTCACATAGTCGCGAGTCTACTGTAAATCAGTCAGCTATCAGTTATTATTAAATGCGCCCATGGAACGACTTTCGTTATCTCCCAGCATTCGCAAAGGACACTGATTACATATAATATACTTATATAAAATCAATGGCCACGGAGTAAGGGAAAACCATGGCAAAAACCTTACTCTGGGAGGAGCTACGCATAGACTGCATTACCTTTTTTTTCTATGCGTTGTATGTTCCATTCTAGCCTCTGTCAGGGTCTAAACTGATTTCGCGGCAAAACTTCTTATGCACGCATACATGTTAAATCGGAACGATGTATCGTTACATTAGACGCATAATATGCATTATGCGCGACTCGGAACGCAGCCATAAATTTTACTTTACTTTACTTAACTATTACTAATTTTCTATTACAATAGTTATTTCAATACCTTCATGTTGAAGTTACTAAAATTAATTGTGGAAAATTTAAATTTAGTTGCCTGGGTAACTTTTTATTTCACTTTACAGTACCATGAGAATACGGTCAAAAATATCTATAATACTATTAGTAACTGTAATAAAACGAAGTAGCAAAATCTTATTTTGGAAATAAAAATAATTCTAAATCTCGCATAGTATTAGACGAACGTCAAAGAGAAGAGATAACATTCTCCTATAACTATTATAATTTGTATTACCTACGTATTAGATAACTAACTGTCCATGTATTTCATTCCTTAAGTATACGTACCACAATATCGATGATATACACCGACAGAAAAGGTATTGCACTCTTGGCAAACTTATATTAAATAAACACACCTAAAGTGCATGAGCGTAACCATCTCTAACAAGCGATCAAATTATGCTGCGATTTGCTATTCTGGGCCGATTCCCTCAGAGAGAAGACCTGTTTAATCTAGTTAATGTTGACATCTATGCACTAAATTTAGCTGTGCGGATATTGCATTATAAGAAATTTTATCGTAATGTTTCGAAATATATCAGAAGAATAGTGGTCACCTACAACGTTTTCGATCTAAGTTAATAATTCACACCCATGCTGGGCACATAAATTTCCCTGTCATCCCGTAAGTGATTTGCAATTGTTTTTGACTGTGCAAAATCACGGAAGGACGTGACGCTATTGGCAATCGTAGGTCATTGTCAGTGGTGGTAGTAGATCAATTGCAATATTTCGTGAATCGGAAAAGGAAATAGAATTCCTTTCTCTTTAGGACGACATTGATTCTCGTATCATTAGAATAATGTTTATAGAAAAAATGATTAAAGTCTCATAGATTATCATTTTTTTTTTTATTCATTTGACCATCTGTTTTATTTTGAATAGATTTGTAGCTTCTGCAAACAAAACTGGGCTACAATTAATTAATTTATTTGGTAATTCATCGTTAATAAGAATGGGATTTTCGTTTGGCAACATGTTTATTGATACTAGTGATACAGTCCGTGTAAATCAGATTTAGGTAGCTGAAATTTCTATACCAGAGTTGATGTACCGGATTATTCCATTAACGATTTCGTTGTGAAATTCGTGCATGCATGATAGAATTAACTATCATTTTCCTATCTCCGACATTCGACAGTAACGCTCTGAGAAACTGGCATTTATTTACACTGAAAAAAGAGATTGCATTAAATGAAAAGTTAAAGCTGCTTCTACCGAAAATATATTATTTCCGGAGAAATGCGTTGGTTTAAAAATATATTCCTCTTCAGCCAGATAGAAAACGCAAAAAACTTTTGGTTTAATGCAATCCCTGTTAAATAAAAAGGATATTTCTATCAGTGTAGAATTTGGCTTTAGCTTTAAAACAATTTTATTTCAAATGTGTGTATACACTTTTACGTAGAATTTCGTTTATGACTCGTACATACCGTAAATTTGAAGGGATTTGGTTTATAGGCTGTGGAGTTGTATTAAAATTTCAAGGTAATTCCGCTTTTAGATATACGTGTAAAAACAACCGTCGCTGATTTAATTCAGATGGGAAGGAAAAAACATCAAAGGGGAAAAAAAAATCAATTCACGAAACAGTTGGTAAACTGTGACCGACACCGGAATTTTCCCCATTATGTCTACTACTGGTAACAGAAACACCCCCAAAAAAAACCTCACTTTCAAAATCATTCGAAAACCTTCGCTTTGAAAAAAAAAAAGGCGGGCCCGTTCATTCCAACTATTCGATTATTACGAAGTTGTCCCTTTGACGTTCGCGCCAACTTTCGCAAATTCGTTTAATTCCAACACCCCTGACAGCTAGGAGTATGAGTCGGTGTGGGCTTTATTCACCATTCAAAATCGTGTTTAGGAAATAGATTACGAGACCGCTACGACGTACACACGCACACACATTCACGAGCACTTCAAAGCGAAGACGATTCCGCGCGAAGAGAATCTCTTGCCTTGCTTATTATTTGGTTTAGACGGGAACTCTTAACAATCGCCTCTAAAACAACTCGGGTTGAAGGGGCCGCTTTCCGAACGACGGAACACGGCGAGGCGTTTTCATGATGTTGTCTGTAATTATAATGTGTATATTTTAGAGTGAAATGGGAGATTGCAGACACTAATGGTGTTTCTGGAGTACGCCTCTAGACGGATCGCAGTCTTGAAGGATATCTGCAATTGGCTTAATTTGAGAACTGTAGATATTCCAGTCCTTTACTACTTGCTAAACAATTCGTTGAATAAATGTCAAAGATATCTTTGCGTATTTTTAACTTAACGTACAATCATTTATGAAATAGGTTTTCAATCTAAGGATCGTTTAGTCGGAATAAATGATCGTGTTAAGCAAAATCTTATACTTTGCGTAACAGAATCTCAATCAAAATTGTCATTAAATTAAAAATCACTGATGATATTGATGACTGCTTCTTTGTAATAGGCTTCTTCATAAAGCAATAAAACCAAGAATTTCACTGTTCAAATGAAATGATTAAGCTGGAAACTATCAATGATTATGTGTGCGAATTATTCTTTTATCTCTAAGGTCAAATGGATGTTATTTCTGATTAGTGCACAGCTAATCAATGAATGTCAAAATTACGACTTTTTCTTGCAAACCCATCTTACTTCGTTATCATTATGATGATACTACACCAAACAGCGTATATAAATACAGTCTTCGAAATGATTACCATTCACTTTTTGACGATATGCAAGTCTATGATCAATTTTTTGAATGACATTTGGCAAAGTCTCCTCACGAATTAATCGTCCAGATTATGCGGTCGTCTAGTATAAATGATCAAAAATCTAGGGGTTTTAAATCTAAGGATCTAAGGGAGAGGAATGATGAGAGCAATGAATCCTCTGAATATTATAAACAAGTCTTTTAGAAAATCCTTAAAGGACATTTTGGATTTTGTTCAGGAATTCCACATGGGCAAATTAATAATTATGTTTTCGGTGGAGGAGCATTCATCCATTCCCAAAAGATAGTGAAAATATGAATTTGCGTTTCAGAATTCAATTACACATTCTTTTTAGTATTCAAATCGAAATTAAGGTATATACTTATATAACGGTTTGGCCCGTCCACATCTTTAGATAGGGGCGCAATGTTCATATTTTTATAATATTTCGTCAAATTCTTAAAGGATATTTTAGATTTTGTTCAGGAATTCCATATGGGCAAATTAATAATAATGTTTTCGGTGGAGGAGCATTCATCCATTCCCAAAAGATAGTGAAAATATGAATTTGCGTTTCAGAATTCAATTACGCATTCTTTTTAATATTCAAATCGAAATTAAGGTATATACTTATATAACGTTTGGCCCGTCCACATCTTTAGATAGGGGAGCAATGTTCATATTTTTATAATATTTCGTCAAATCATTAAAGGACATTTTGGATTTTGTTCAGGAATTCCATATGGGCAAATTAATAATTATGTTTTCGGTGGAGGAGCATTCATCCATTCCCAAAAGATAGTGAAAATATAAATTTGCGTTTCAGAATTCAATTACGCATTCTTTTTAATATTCAAATCGAAATTAAGGTATATACTTATATAAGGTTTGGCCCGCCACATCTTTAGATAGGGGCGCAATGTTCATATTTTTATAATATTTCGTCAAATCCTTAAAGGACATTTTGGATTTTGTTCAGGAATTCCATATGGGCAAATTAATAATTATGTTTTCGGTGGAGGAGCATTCATCCATTCCCAAAAGATAGTGAAAATATGAATTTGCCTTTCACAATTCAATTACGCATTCTTTTTAATATTCAAATCGAAATTAAGGTATATACTTATATACCGGTTTGGCCCGTCCACATCTTTAGATAGGGGCGCAATGTTCATATTTTTATAATATTTCGTCAAATCCTTAAAGGACATTTTAGATTTTGTTCAGGAATTCCATATGGGCAAATTAATAATAATGTTTTCGGTGGAGGAGCATTCATCCATTCCCAAAAGGTAGTGAAAATATGAATTTGCGTTTCAGAATTCAATTACGCATTCTTTTTAATATTCAAATCGAAATTAAGGTATATACTTATATAACGGTTTGGCCCGTCCACATCTTTAGATAGGGGCGCAATGTTCATATTTTTATAATATTTCGTCAAATCCTTAAAGGACATTTTGGATTTTGTTCAGGAATTCCATATGGGCAAATTAATAATAATGTTTTCGGTGGAGGAGCATTCATCCATTCCCAAAAGATAGTGAAAATATGAATTTGCGTTTCAGAATTCAATTACACATTCTTTTTAATATTCAAATCGAAATTAAGGTATATACTTATATACGGTTTGGCCCGTCCACATCTTTAGATAGGGCGCAATGTTCATATTTTTATAATATTTCGTCAAATCCTTAAAGGACATTTTGGATTTTGTTCAGGAATTCCATATGGGCAAATTAATAATTATGTTTTCGGTGGAGGAGCATTCATCCATTCCCAAAAGATAGTGAAAATATGAATTTGCGTTTCAGAATTCAATTACGCATTCTTTTTAATATTCAAATCGAAATTAAGGTATATACTTATATAACGGTTTGGCCCGTCCACATCTTTAGATAGGGGCGCAATGTTCATATTTTTATAATATTTCGTCAAATCCTTAAAGGACATTTTGGATTTTGTTCAGGAATTCCATATGGGCAAATTAATAATTATGTTTTCGGTGGAGGAGCATTCATCCATTCCCAAAAGATAGTGAAAATATGAATTTGCCTTTCACAATTTCAATTACAAATTCTTTTTAATATTCAAATCGAAATTAAGGTATATACTTATATAACGGTTTGCCCGTCCACATCTTTAGATAGGGGCGCAATGTTCATATTTTTATAATATTTCGTCAAATCCTTAAAGGACATTTTAGATTTTGTTCAGGAATTCCATATGGGCAAATTAATAATAATGTTTTCGGTGGAGGAGCATTCATCCATTCCCAAAAGGTAGTGAAAATATGAATTTGCGTTTCAGAATTCAATTACGAATTCTTTTTAATATTCAAATCGAAATTAAGATATATACTTATATAACGGTTTGCCCGTCCACATCTTTAGATAGGGGCGCAATGTTCATATTTTTATAATATTTCGTCAAATCCTTAAAGGACCATTTTGGATTTTGTTCCAGGAATTCCATAGGGGCAAATTAATAATTATGTTTTCGGTGGAGAAGCATTCATCCATTCCCAAAAGATAGTGAAAATATGAATTCGCGTTTCAGAATTCAATTACAAATTCTTTTTAATATTCAAATCGTAATTAAGGTATATACTTATATAACGGCTTGGCCCGTCCACATCTTTAGATAGGGGCGCAATGTTCATATTTTTATAATATTTGGTCAAATCCTTAAAGGACATTTTGGATTTTGTTCAGGAATTCCATATGGGCAAATTAATAATTATGTTTTCGGTGGAAGGAAGCATTCATCCATTCCCAAAAGATAGTGAAAATATGAATTGCCGTTTCACAATTCAATTACGCATTCTTTTAATATTCAAATCGAAATTAAGGTATATACTTATATACCGGTTTGGCCCGTCCACATCTTTAGATAGGGGCGCAATGTTCATATTTTTATAATATTTCGTCAAATCCTTAAAGGACATTTTGGATTTTGTTCAGGAATTCCATATGAGCAAATTAATAATTATGTTTTCGGTGGAGGAGCGTTCATCTATTCCCAAAAGATAGTGAAAATATGAATTTGCGTTTCAGAATTTAATTACACATTCTTTCTAATATTCAAATTGAAATTAAGGTATATACTTATATAACGGTTTGGCCCGTCCACATCTTTAGATAGGAGCGCAATTTTCATATAATGGACGACCGCGTATTTGGCAATGGAAGACAAGGGCTTATTGGTGGCTGCGGTGAGTTTTTATGCGTAAGTTTATGTCCCAATTGAAAGGTGTACGCGTTCCAAACCAGTATTCAGTTCTCCTCATGTGGAAACCGATGTTTGGCAAACCTAGAATAGAGAGAGAAGCGAACCTCTAGGTCGCTAGATTTTTTTTTTCTTGTTTACCTGTTTGGCCCTCTAAACTTTCCACTCTCATTTCCAAATACTTACCTCTCGATTTTCGACATCGCTCGCCGAATGGTATTTTTTTATGTATGTTTCAAGGGACCTGCGAACTGTTGACTGACGTCTTTTAAGCGAAACTTCAACATTTTAATACAGGCAAAGCGGGCTGCATGAGGGATTTGTCTCTCACACCACCATTCCCTCCCGCCTCCCCCCCGCCATCCAAAGTCGGCGGCGGCATTTTCTCCCGAGGAGGAAAAAAAAATTACATAACGGATGAAAATAATCTTCCTTTCCGCTTCTCCTTACCGTTGCCTGCGCGCACTTCCCTTATATATTTATATGTAATTTCGTGTTCGGATTGGGGTAACATCATGCGTGAGGAATGGCTAGGCAGCGGTGGTCCCATTTCGTTTAAAATTGATAAATTCGAGTTTATATGTGCGTGTGCGTGGTTTCTGGGCGAGGGCGAAGGGGGGAGGAAAACGTCGACGGGCGGAGAGATAGCAGTTGTGCGGTCCACCGGGTATGACATGGCCATCTCGTCCAGCTCCGAACTGGGCATGCATAATTGATGTAGTAGATGTATGGAGATGTTAAGACTGGTGGTTTCAATTTGTACCGGCACACACCCGTAGCGGAATCACGGCAAGGACGGAGGTTAATTGTTGACTTTGAAATGACATAATTGACTGTGTTGTGTTCGCGTTATGGCCGGTCTGTCTACTGATTTTAGAACAAAACATCGCTTAACGAGGAAGGAATTCTATAGCGAGGATATCGACATTCATGTCAAATAATCAATTGTTCCAAATACTACCAAAAGAGGTTCAGAAAAAATACAGAGCATTTCAATTAAAACGAGCTACCTCAAATAACTCTTTACGTGCTGGGATTTATATTAAATTCCGCAACCTGTCAATTGTCATATCAACGGGGACAACTTTTAATGTGAAACAACACTTTAAATGAATGTGATAAAGCGAGCAAATGTTACCTTGGTTACTACTAAAAAATCGGGAAACGTCAGAAGAGCACGTAGCGATAGCATTTGAAGCCATTTCATTCTAGTCGTGTTTTATTACACAGATTGCAAATTATGCACTTTTTGCTTACTGATTTACAAAAAAATGACACATTTATAATTGCTCCTAAAGTGTCATCGATGAGTGTCCTTTAGGAGAGGGTCTTACTATAATTATAAATTCAAATCAGAAATTTCATTTCATTTCTCAGAATATTACAATATCCAACGCGATTATCTTTAAATCTCAAATGGCACAAATACCTTTAAACTCAAACAGAATTTCAGTGAATGGGTTAAAGTTTTTACCACATCCAACAGATTGAATGTTTGACGATAAATACGCTCATGCCAGCGAATCGTATTAAATATATACACTTTCAAATATTTGAATACGTCCATAAAAGATGACTCCGAAAGAAATAACTTCAATAGAATGTAATTGTGTTTATTATTTCTTTTACTCGAGGACGTGAAAACAAACACGGCCAGGGAGTTGCTTAATTTTAATTTCCATGAAATGAAAAAGTGCCCTTGGTGATATAAAACTTTTATTTCAGGGATTTTTTTTCATTGTACGTTTATAGCTAGCCCTTTCATATAAAAAAATATTTTTAGATGCCTTTATACGTCCATAATCCCTTTTAGAGGTTACTTTTTTTTTTGCACAGTGGTTCTTTTATTAAATTAAACTTCAGTTCGCTTTTTACCTACTACTGCTATTGGTACGCTTAGAAATGCTTTTAAGGTATGTTTCATGAAATTCAAACATTTTCATGGACATGAAACATAACTAGATCGAGTAATTTTGCGTTTTCCTTATTACCCATAAGAGATAACCGCCTTTCATGTATAAATTTTAATTAACATGAAAATAGTGAGGAGGCACAATCAATCTAGGTTGTTTTGTTAGGGAGACGTCTTTTAATGAATGGCAATTAATTTCAAAGGACAGGGAACTCGATAATTAATCACAGCGGCGGTTCAATAAAATTAAATAAACGCTTGCTATGTATCCTTAAAGAAACTGGGACTTCTGAGGGAAAACATTGTACAAAATACGTAGCTTAACTTCATTCTCAGCGGAATTCTGTTTTTTATATCGGTGATGAGAAAATTGCAGGTAGTAAAAGAAAACGCTTCCCTTCCTTTGTAACAGGAAGTTTTTATTCAATAACACGCCTTAACGACATCTCTCTCTTTTTTATTATAGAAGACGTAGTTGTATAAATAATTGTATAAGTAAATTTAAATTACTATTTCGGTGTGCTGTAACTTCGATTACATTAATAATCGAAGATTTGTGGAGTTTGGAAAAACAAAGAAATTTACTACAGAATAAATTTATCCAATTACATTGGTGTTTATAAATTTACATCTCATACCAAACAAATACAGCAAGCCTACTTTAAAATGTTACCGATGTTACCGTATGTATGTATGTAAGGTAAAAGGTGTGTTTACACTGCGACCTTAAAAGAGCTATTGTGTCCCCTATTCTTCGCTGCTTTACAGCTGGCCTTCCAGTCCTATTCCTTTTAGAAAGTGTAGGATGTCAGAGGGCCCAGTCTAGGTAAGTCTCCCTCTTCGATTTCACATGCTCCCAGCTGAAATGCCTCGAGTGCCATATGCTAACGCAGTTTGAGAGGAGATGGAGGGTGTTTCATCCTGTTCCCCACAGAATCTGCATTCAGGATCTTTTCCAATCCAAGCTTAGTCAGGTGTCCTTTCAGTCTACAATGGCCTGAAAGTATTCCTGTTAAAATGCGAACTTTGTTCTTACTCCAGTTGATGCATTCGTAAACCTCTTCTGGTTATAAGTTCCAGAAGATTTTACTCTGCCTCATTCCTGCAGATTTCCCAATAACTGGGATTTTCTCTGCTCCATTTCTATTTTTAGTTTCTCCAGTATTGTACTGCTACTTAGCCCGCAGAAGGGTTCAGGCCTACAAAAGCATTCCAGCCCCTTCTTTGCGAGGTTATCCGTTATTCTCGTTCCTTCCACTCCTGTGTGACCCGGAACCCACAGGAGAGTTACTTTATTTCTTTTGCCTAGCTCATTTAGTTTCCCTAGGCATTCCCAGACCATCTTGGAGCTGATTTCATATGAGCTCAGCGCCTTGATGGCTGCTTGACTATCAGACACGATGATAATCTCCTGCTTCCGATAGTTCCTATCCATCATTGAACTGAAACAATCTTCCAATAGCGTGTATTTCCGCCTGAAATATACTTGGTATTTTCCCAAGCTTTCGAAATATGTAGTCTAGGCCCATATATTCCTATTCCAGTTCCCTCTGCCGTTTTGGAGCCATCAGTATACCATTTGATGGTATTTCTATTCAAGTTCAAGATGGTGTTATGATCCCACTCGCTCCTGTTACTTAGCTTTGTGGTGAATTCCTTCACAAAGCTAAATTTCTTTAACATATCATCCCGGGGCATATCCCAGGTTTGATCACCGTCCGGAGATTGAGGCCTATGCCTAATCATTCCTTCCTTGACCATTCTTAGTGCGGTTCTTTTCGCCACCCCTCTATATATGATGGAGGGGGGCAAGATCCAATACTACTTCGATGGCTGCTGTTGGGCAGGTTCTCATAGCCCCCGTTATGCATACACATGCTAATCTTTGCACTTTCGAGAGATTAATTCTCGCGGTGGCCAGATTAGTTCTTTTGCTCCATGCTACTGATGCATCAGGTGATGAATTGGTCTCACTATCGTCGTATACTAAATCCAAAGCAGTATTTTTGGGTTGCATCCCCAATTTTTTCCCTGCAAAGTTCTGCAGACCATCAGAGCTCTTTTGCCTTGTTGGTTATTCTTCACTTCATGTTTGTTCCATAGAAGTTATTGTCTAGGGTAAGGCCTAGATATTAACTTCCGCTCTCCAGTCTATTTTGCCCATCCAGTT
>RXPK01004340.1:0-18855 GCA_004143645.1 Protaetia brevitarsis
TGAATTCAGTTGTAATTAAATGATGACAGGCCGAGCCAAGTGTGCACTGTAATCGCTGCACTCCGGTTGCTGCGTGATAGGAATATAATTTAATGCTATCACAGAGTGGCGTCGATACAGTGAACGAGTACGGTGCACGTTTAATGCCTTAGTTGTACCTTATATAGATATGCAACAAGCGTAGCCCATAGTGCACTGTATCGACTGCACTTCTGTGATAGGCATTTGAATTATATCCTATCACAGCAGCAGTGAGTGGAGTCGTAACAGTGCAGACTATGGTGCTACGTGCTTGGTTGCATTCTATATAAGGTAAACTGAAGTGCTTATAACGTAGCACGCGTATCGGTGCACTGTTCGACTGCCACTCACTTGCTGCTGTGTAGGATACTAGATTCTAAATGCTATCAAGAGTGGCCAGTTCGATAACAGTGACGCTATGGTGTAGTGCTTGGTTGCTTTATATAAGGGTACACTGAAGTGATTATAAGTGACGTATCGTGCTGTATGCTGCACTCTGTATAGCTTTAGAATTATATCTATACGCAGCAGTGGAGTGGCAGTCGAATACAGTGCACGACTATGGTGCACGTGCTTGGTTGCATTCTAATGTAATATAAGATCAACTGAAGTTCATAACGTAGCGCGTAGTCGTGCACTGTATTCGTGACGGTGCATCACTTGCTGCTGTGATGGATATACTTAATGCTATCACAGGTGCAGTCGATACAGGCGACTATGGTGCTACGTGCTTGGTTGCATGTCTATATAAGGTCCGAATTCTTCTACGTAGCACGTAGTCGTGCACGTATCGATGCATCACTTGCTGCTGTGATAGAGATATAATTCTAATGCCCTATCACAGAGTGGAGTCGATACAGTGCACGAGACGGTGCTACGTTATAATGCACTCAGTGTACCTTATATAGAATGCAACAAGCCGTAGCAAATAGTCGTGCACTGATCGATGCCCTCACTTGCTGCGTGATAGATTAAATCTAAATGCCATCACGGTGGCAGTCGATACAGTGCACGACAAAGGTGGCTACTGCTTGTTGCATTCTAAAAGGTAACTGAAGTGCTTATAAGTAGACCGTAACTCGTGCCTGATGACTCCACACTTACTGCATATAGAATATATCCAAACGCAAAGAGAGGAGGCGTAAGTGCACGAGTAGGTGCTAGTTACAATGCAACTCAAGGTACCTTAGATAGAATGACAGCACTAGCACCATAGTCGTGCACGTATGGAGGCCGCGGGGATAGGCTTGTAGCATTATATTATCAAGCAGCAAGGAGTGGCAGGCGATACAGTGCCAACGACTACGCTGCTAGTATAATGAACTCAATAGAATTATACCGATGCAACAAGCATAGCACCTACTGTCCTGTATCGACGCACTCTGTGATAGGCATTTAATTATATCCTATACAGAGCAAGTGATGCAGTCGATACGTGCACGACTAGGTGCTACGTATAATGACTTCATTGTACCCTATATAGAATGCAACCAAGACGTAGCACATAGTCTGCATGTATGACTGCCATCTTGCTGATGTGATAGAATAATCTAAATGCTATCACAGTGGCTCGATACAGTAGCACGACTACAGTGCGCTGTTGACTGCATTCGATATAAGGAATGAAACCAAGCAAGTAGCAACATAGTCTGCACTGTATCGACTCCACTCACTTGCTGCGGATGGATATAATTCTAATGCTATACAGAGTGGCAGTCGATACAGTGCAGACTATGGGCTACGTGCTTGGTTGATTCTATAAAGGTACAACTGAGTGCATTATAGTAGACGTACTCGTGCATGTATGTATGCCACTCTGGGATGCTGTGCATAGGATTATAATCAAATGCATATCACAAAGTGGCAGTCGATACAGTGCACGAGTACGTCGCACGCTATAATCACTTCAGTTGTACCTTATATAGAATGCAAACAAGCACGTAGCACCATAGTCGTGCACTGTATCGACTGCCACTCTGTGATAGGCATTTAGAATTATATTCATATCACAAGCAGCAAGTGAGTGGCAGTCGATACGTGCACGACTATCGCTGCTACGTGCTTGGTTGCATTCTATATAAGGTACAACTGAAGTTCATTATAACGTAGCACGGTACCGTGCACTGCTATCGACTGCCACTCATTTGCTGCTGTGATAGGATATAATTCTAAATGCATATCACGAGTGGCAGTCGATACGTGACCACAGTGCACGATTACGGTGCTACGTTATAATGCCTTCAGTTGTACCTTCTATAGAATGCAACCAAGCAGGAGCACCATAGTCGTGCACTGTATGACTGCCACTCTGTGATAGGCATTTAGATTATATCCTATCACAGCAGCAGTGAGTGGCAGTCGATACAGTGCACGACTACGGTGCACGTTATAATGAACTTCAGGTTACCTTATATAGAATGCATCCAAGCAGTAGCACCATAAGTCGTGCACTGTATGGACTGCCAATCTGTGCAAGGCAATTAGAATCATAATCCTATCACAGCAGCAAGTGAGTGGCAGTCGATACAGTGCACGAACTACGGTGCTACGTATAATGCAACTTCAGATGTACCTTATCAATAGAATGCAACCAAGCAACGTAGCACCATAGATCGTGCACTGTATCGACTGCCCA
Organism: Protaetia brevitarsis; assembly: GCA_004143645.1. NCBI lineage: Eukaryota > Metazoa > Arthropoda > Insecta > Coleoptera > Scarabaeidae > Protaetia > Protaetia brevitarsis. The sequence goes on from RXPK01004340.1 coordinate 2,657, forward strand.
CTCTGTGATAGGCATTTAGAATTATATCCTATCACAGCAGCAAGTGAGTGGCAGTCGATACAGTGCACGACTCATGGTGCTAGCGGTTGGATGAATCTATATAAGCGTACAGAACTGAGTGCATTATAACGTAGCACCGATCGCGTGCACTGTATCGACTGCACTCTGTGATAGGCATGTAGAATTATATCCTATCACAGCAGCAAGTGAGTGGCAGTCGATACAGTGCACGACTACGGTGCTACGTTATATGACTTAGTTGTACCTATATAAAGGCAACCAAGCACGTAGACCCATAGGGTTGCACTGCTATCGACTGCCACTCTTTAGCATTTTAATGAACCGGTTTAGATTCTAAATTATTTCTTTTTATATATTTCCATTCATTTTAAACGTCAAGTGTAGTTTCGATTCCGTTGTACTAACAATTCAAGTTCTATATGCAGCATATTTAACTGTGAGTCGACACAATTCCGGTATGACATTCGATCAACGCAGCACTAGATCGGCATTTTTTATATGTGAACTCGCAAATCTAGAAAATCAAAAGTGTGATAACCCATGGTCTTAGATGGACTAGTGTTGATGTCTTCGGATATTGTTTACAAAAATAAAGATTGTTGTAATGGAAGGAACACTACACTGGTTTTATCTGGTAATAAGAGGTGATAGAGTCCTGAAAACCTTTCGGAAAGAGAAGTTCGGGATCGGTGTTCCGAGACATCTTGGACGGAGTGTCTTATTATTTTTTTTAGTTTGTGTTTAATAGTGTTAGTAGTTTTTTTTTGTCATATATACTTTTGTTCGTTACTGTCTAATATAAGTGTGTGCAAGGGCGCGATATTGGAGAGAGCATTTGAAATAAATTAAGGACCTAGTAAATATTTGAATTAGAAGGATGAAATATTATTTTTCATGTACAGTGTGATTCAAGTAAGGCTTATTTAGAAGACCTTCTTTTACAAAAAGGGGATGTATGTAATAACCGTATAGTCTAAATTATTTTCTTCTGTATATATTTCATTTCATTTCTTTAAAACGTCAAGGTGTAGTTTCATTCGTTCGTCTTAACAATTTCAATTCTAATATTGCAGCTCATATTAATGGAGTCCGACACCATTTCCGGTATGAATCTTCGATCAACGCAGCACTAGATGGCATTTTTTTTATATGTAACTCGAATCCTAGAAATCAAAAGTCTGATAACACAATGGTTTAGATGGAAACTAGGGTTGATGTCTTCGGTTATTGTTTACAAGAAATAAAGCATTGTTGTATGGAAGAACATTCTAACTTGTTTCTATCTTCTAATATACGAAGTGTAAGCAGTACCCTGAAACCTTCGAAAAGAAGTTCGGGATGGTGTTGTGAGAACATCTGTGGCTCCGGAGTGACCCTTATTCATTTTTTTTAGTTTGTGTGTTAATAGTGTTAGTAGTTTGTGTTTTTTGTATATTATTCTTTTTGTTCGTTACCTGCTTATATAAGTGTAGTGCAATGTGCGCGAAAGTTGGAGAGAGCATTTGAAAAATATTAGACTTAAGTAAATATTTTAAAGTAGGATTAAATTATTTTTTCTTGACGTGTGATTCAAAGTATGGCTACTGTAAGTACCATTTTACAAAGGGGTGCCATGTAAACCGGTATTAATTTTCTTCTTTTATATATTCCATTTCATTTCTTTGTAAACTCAAGGTTTAGTTTTGATCCCGTTCGTCTTAAATTTCAAGTTCTTATTGCAGCTCTATTAACTGTGAGTGAACCAATTTCCGGTATGACATTCGATCAACGCCAGCCACTAGATCGGCATTTTTTTATAAGGTGAATCGCAATCCGCAGAAAAAAAAAAAGGTGCTGAGAAACACAATGCCGCATTAGATGGAAACAGTGTTGATGGCTCGGATAGTGTTACAAGAAAAAAAGCATTGTTGTAATGAAAGGAACATCTCACTGTTCTATCTTGTAATATACAGTGAAAGAGTACCTGACCTTTCCGAAGAGAAGTTCCGGATCGGTGTTGTGAGACTTTGGCTGGAGAGATCTTTATTTTTTTTAGTTTGTGTTATAATAGTTAGTATTTGTTTTTTTTGGTATATTATTACTTTTTGTTCGTTCCTGTCTTTATATAAGGTAACCGAAAGGAGAAGGGTAAGTCTGCCAGTTTCTGGTTGCCATTCTACGGTCTAATTAGTTGCATCGCCTCCCCTTTTTTACTATACTTGAAACTCCATTTTATATATTTTTTTTTTGTATATATCCTTTTTTTGCTGTTGTTTTAATGTATTTTAGGCGTTTGATGTTTTTTTGTAATTTATATATATTTTTTAGCTTCTTACTCTGGTGTTTATTCATCCCTTAGTAACTCGTTACTTCGAACCATAAGGTTCAATATATTTAAAACAACCGTTATGATAGCGGGGGTGTTACAGCATTTAGAATTATATGCCTATCACAGAGCAAGTGAGTGGCAGTCGATACAGTGCACGAGCTATGGCTGCTACCTGCTTGGTTGGCATTCTATATAAGCGCTACAACTGAAGTGCCATGTATAACAGTAGCCCCACCTAACTCGTGCACGTGTATCGACTGCCCAACTCTGGTGATAGGTATTAGAATTATATCCTATCACAGCAGCAAGTCGAGTGGCAGTCGCATACAGTGCACGAGCTACGGTGCTACGTTATAATGCACTTCAGTTGTACCTTATATAGAATGCAACCAAGCACGTAGCACCATAGTCGTGCACTGTATCGACTGCCACTCACTTGCTCTGGATAGGATATAGATTCTAAATGCCTAATCACAGCAGGGCAGTCGATAAAGTGCACGACTATGGTGCCTACGTGCTTTGGTTGCATTCTTATATAGGCTACAACTGAAGTTCATTTATAACGTAGCACCGTAGTCGTGCACTATCGACTCCACTCATTTCTGCTGGTAGATAGTATAATTCTAATGCCATCACAGGCTAGGGCAGCGAACAGTGCACGAGACGTCTACTTTATATGCACTCAGTTACCTTATATAAATCAACCAAGCACGACTACCATAGTCGTGCACTGTATCGACTGCCACTCACTGCTGCTGTGATAGGATATAATTCTAAATGCCTATCACAGAGTGCAGTCGATCAGTGCACGAGTATGGTGCTATAATGCACTTCAGTTGTACCTTATATAGAATGCAACCAACACTTAGCTACCATATCGTGCACTTATCGACCACTCTTATAGGCTTAGAATTAATCCATCACACCAAGTAGTGGCAGTCGATACAGGCACGACTACTGTGCTACTTTATAATGACTCAGTTTACCTTATATAGAATGCAACCAACACGTTCACTATAGTCGTGCATGTATCGACTGCCACTCTTGAAGCATTTTGAATTATATCCATCACAGCAGCAATTCATGGCATTCGATACAGTGCACACGTCGTTGCTAGTTATAATTAACTTCAGTTCCATATAGAATGCAACAGCACTAGCACCATAGTCGTCACGTATCGGCTCCACCTATAGCATTAGAATGATCCTATCACAGCAGCATGTGCAGTCGATACATGCACACTATTTCTACGTGCTGTGCATTCATACAAGGCACAACTGAATTCATATAAGTAGCACCGAGTCGTCACTGTATCGACTGCCACTCACTGCTTCTTGATGGATATAATTCTAATCCTTCCAGATGCAGTCTACAGGCACTTATGGTGCACCGGCTTGGTGCATTCTATATAAACAACTGAGTTTCATTATAACTACACCGTACTGTCACTTCGACTGCCACTCTTGATATCATTTAGAATATATCCTATCACAGCACAAGTAGTGCCTCGATACAGTGCACGACATGTGTACGTGCTTGTTGCATTATATAAGGTACAACGATGTTCATTATAACGTAGCACCGTAGTCTCACTGTATCGACTCCACCACTTGCTCTGTATAGAAAATCTAAATCCTACACAGATTCATCAACAGGCACATACTGCCTACGTAAAGCACTCGTTGTACCTTATATAATGCAACAGCACGAGCACCATAGTCGTCACTGTACACCCACCTCTATAGCATTTAAATTATATCCTACACAGCAGAGTGTGTGCATCTAACAGTGCACACTACGGGCTACTTATAATGAACTTCAGTGTCCTTATATAGAAGCACCAAACACGTGCACTAATCGGCACTTATCGACTTCCACTCTGATAGCTTGTAGATTAATCCTATCACAGCGCAAGTCATCAGTCGATACATGCACGACACGTTCTACTTATTAATGACTTCGTTGTACCTTATATGGATGCAACAAGCACGTACACTATCGTCACTGTATCGCGCCACTCTATCATTTAGAATTATATTCTTCACAGCAGAAAGTGGCAGTCATCAGTGCACGACTATGTCACTGCTTGTGCATGTATATAAGTACAACTGAATTCATTATAACTACACCTAGTCGCACTGTCTCGACTGCCGACTCACTTGCTCTATAGTATAATTCAATGCCTTCACATAGTGGCAGTCATACATGCACGCTATGGGCACTGCTTGTTGCATTCTATATAAGTACAACTGAAGTTTTAACGTAGCACGATCGTCCTGTATCGACGCCACTTGTATAGCATTTAAATTATTCCTATCACAGCAGCAATGGAGTGGCCAGTCCATAAGTGCATGACTATGGTGCTACTGCTTGGGCATTCTATTATAACGTACAAGAAGTTCATCTATTACGAGCCCTAGTCGTGCACGTGTTATCGACTGCCACTCACGGCTGTGTTATAGGAATATTCTAAATGCCTTATCACAGTTGCAGTCGATACACAGGCACGACTATGTGCTACTCTTGGTTCATTCTATAGAAAAACGAAAGTTTCATTATAACGTACACCGTAACTATCGTGCACTTTATCGCACCTGCCACTCACTTGCTCTGCTGATAGGATATTAATCTAAATCACACAGAGTGGCAGTCGATACCATGTCTACGATACGTGCTCGATAATGCACTCAGTTACCCTTAATAGACGCTACAAGCACGTAAGCACCTATCTTGCACATTATCGACTGCCACTCAACTGCCTGTAATTAGATATAATCTATAAGCCTTATCCACAGTAGGCCTCAGTCTAACACTGTGACTGGTAACGTCACATAATGCACTTCAGTTTACCTTATTAAATGCAACAAGGCATACACATATCGTGCACTGTTATCTACTGCCACTCACTTGCTGCTGTATTATATAATTCTAAATCCTCACACAGTTAAGTTCAGTCACTACAATGCCAGACTATGTGCTACGTTGTGTCATCAAAAGAACAACTGAACAGTTCATTATGAACTACACCTAGTCTGCACTTATTCGACTGCCACTACACTTGTGCTGTATAGGAATATTCTAAATGCCTATCACAGATTGGCAGTCGATACAGTTGCACACATGTGCTACTGCTTGTTCATTCTATATAATCACTGAATTCATAATAACGTAGCCTAAGTCGTGCCTTATCACTCCCACCATTGCTGCTGTATAGATTATTAATCCAAATGCCTATCACAGAGTGGCATCATACAGTGAGCGACTATCGGCTCTCTTGTTGCATTTCTATATAAGTACAACTGGAGTCATTATAACGTAGAGAACCGTAGAGTCGCACTGTATCGACTGCACTCACTTCTACTTTATATATATAATTAAATCCTATTACTAGCATATGCAGTCGATACGTCTACCCGACTATGTCTACGTGTGTTTGTTATAAGATAAACTGAATTCATTATTACGTAGACCGTAGTCGTGCAATTGTTCGACCCACTCACTTGCTGCTCATAGAATAATAATTCTTAATGTCCTATCACAGTGGCTCGATACAGTGCACGACTATGGTGCACGGCTTGTTTCATTCTAAAGTACAACTGAAATGTATAATCAGCACCGTAGTCGTGCACTGATCGACTGCACTCGTTGGTCGTTGATTTTATAATTCTACTATGCTTATCACCAGAGTGCAGTCGATACAGTGTCACGAGTACGTGCTACGTCTGTTCACTTTGTTGGTACCAATGAATGCATTATCACGTATCACCTAGTGTGCATCTGTATCGATGCACTCACTTGCTGCTGTGATAGGATATAATTCTAAATGCCTATCACAGGTGCAGTCGATACATGCACGACTACGTGCTACGTTTGGTGCATTCAGTTGTACCTTATGTTGATTGCAACGTAGCACGTACGTCGTTGTCACTGTATCGACTGCCACTCTGTGATAGGATTATAATTCTGATCCTATCCACAGAGTGGTCAGTCGATACAGTGCACGAGTATGGTGCTACGTTCTTGGTTGCATTCTTTGGTACGTTATATGAATGCATTATCACTAGCACCGTAGTCGTGCACTGTATCGACTGCCACTCTGTGCTGCTTGTAGGATTATATCCTAAAGCATCAGTGAGTGGCAGTCGTACAGTGCACGACTACGGTGCTACGTTTAATCACTTCATGTACCCTTATATAGAATGAACCAAGCACGTAGCACATAGTCGTGCTCTGTATCGACTGCACTCCTTGCTGCTGTGTAGGATATAATTCTAATGCTATCACAGAGTGGCAGTCGATACAGTGCAGACTATGGTTGCTACGTTTTGTTGACTTCTGTTGTAGCTTATCTGAATTCATATAACCGTACACCGTAGTCGTGCGCTGTATCGACTGCCCTCTGTGCTTGCTTTTAGAATTAATTCTAACTGCATCAAAGTGAGTGGCAGTCGATACCAGGCACGACTATGGTGCTACGTTGTTGCATTCAGTTTACGTTATATTATTTGCACTTAACGCTTAGCACCGTACTCGTGCACTGTATCGACTGCCCTCTGTGATAAGGCATTTAGAATTAATCCTATCACAGCAGCAATGAGTGGCAGTCGATACAGTGCACGCTTGGTGCTACGTGCTTGGTTTGCATTCTATATAAGGTAAACTAAGTTCATTAAACGTAGCCCGTAGTCGTGCACTTATCGACTGCCACTCACTTTGCTGTTGTGATAGGATATAATTCTAAATGCCTATCACAGGAGGCAGTCGATACAGTGCACGACTATGGTGCTACGGCTTGGTTGCATCTATATAAGGTACAACTGAAGTTCTTATAACGTTAGCACCGAGTGTGCACTGTATCGACTGCCACTACTTGCTGCTGTGATATGAATAATTCTAAGCCTATCACAAGTGGAGTCGATACAGTGCACGAGTTGGTGCTACGTGCTTGGTTGTATCTATATAAGGCAACTAGCATTCTAGCACCAAGTGTGCACTGTATCGACTGCCACTCTTGCTAGGCTTTAGAATTATATCCTATCAATCACAAGTGAGTGGCAGTCGATACGTGCAGGAGTATGGTGCTACGTGCTTGGTTGCATTCTTATAAGGTAAACTGAAGTGCATATACGTAGCACGGTATCGTGCACTGTATCGACTGCCACTCTGTCTTGCTTTTAGAATTTTCCTATCCATGCAAGTAGTGGCAGCGATACAGTGCACGAGACGGTCTACGTTATAATGCACTTCAGTTGTACTATAAGAATGCAACCAAGCACGTAGCCCCATGGTCGGCACTGTATCGACTGCCCACTTGTGATAGGATTTGAATTATTCTATGATGCATCAAGGAGTGGCAGCGAACAGTGCACACCACGTTGCTACGCTGTTGCATTCTAATAATACAACTGAACGCATTGATAATCGTAGCACCCTACTCGTGCCTGTATCGACTGCCACTTGATAGCATTAAATTATATCATATCACTAGCAGCAATACGCTGCAGTCATACAGGCCACGACTATGTGCACGGCTGGTTATTCCACTTTAAGGTTACAATACGAAGTCATTATACCACACTCTACTACGTAACTGTACGGACTGCCATTATCTGATAAGCATTTGAAATACCTATCACAGAGCAAGTGAGTGCAGTCGATACAGTGCAGATATGGCTACGTGCTTGTTGCATCTATATAAGTACAACTGAATGCAATAATAGCTCACCGTAGCGCACGTACGACTGCACTCTGTCAAGCATTAGATCTATCCTAACACAGCAGCAAAGAGTGGCATCGAACAGCCACGACTAGTGCTACGTCTTGTCATCTTAAACGTACAACTGAAGTGCATTAAACGTATGCACCATAGTCGTCACTGTATTCGACGCCACTCATTGCCTGTATAGGATATAATTCTAAATCCTATCACAGAGTGCAGTTTGATACAGCACGATATCGGTCTTATTTATATAAGTACAACTAAGTGCATTATTAACGCAGCACGTAAGTCTGCACTGTATCGCTCCACCGTGATACATAGATAATCCAGCACACAGCAATTGATGCAGTCATACGTGCACGACTATCGACTGCTTTGTTCTTCTATATAAGTACTAATTGTAAGCTCATTAAACTAGCCCGTAGTCTGCACTGTATCGAGGCACTCCATCCGCTTATAGATAAATTCTAATCTTCACTAGTAGCAGTCGACTAAGTGCCGCTCATGGTGCTACTGTCTTGTCGTATCTCTTATATAATTATCAACTGAATGCATTTAATCTAGCACGTAGCGTGCACCTTATCGATCTCACTCACTTAGCGCTGTGATAGATATAATTCTAATCCTATCACAGCATGGCAGTCGTACAGTGCACACTATTGCACTGCCTTGTTGCCATTCTATATAATTACAACTGAAGTGATTATCAAGTAGCACTAGCTCTGCACTGTTCGACTGCCACTCCACTTCTTTTGATAGCGACTATAATCCTAAATCCTATCCAGACGTGGCATAGTCGACTACAGTGCACGCTATTTGTGCACGCTGCGTGTGCGCATTCTATATTAGACAACTGAAGTGCTTTATAACGTAGCACCATAGTCGGGCACTGCTATCGACTGCCACTCACATCTCTTTTGATAATATAATTCTAAATCATCACAGTATCGTGCGTGATTACAGTGCACGACTATCGGTCACTGCTTGTGCATTCACATAAGTACAATTAAGTGCATCATAACGCAGACTAGTCGCTTTGCACTGTATCGCGACTGCCACTCACTTGCGCTTGCTAGGATAAAATCTAAATGCCTATCAGATTGCATCACAGTTCACGACACGGCTGCAACGTTATAATGCACTTTCAGTTTCGTCCCTTACATATAGAATGCACCTAAGCACTCATACACCATAGTCGGCACTGTATCGACTGCCCACACTTCGCTGGATAGTATATAATTCTAAATGCCTATCTCAGATCAGTCGAACAGGGACGACGACGGGGCTACGTCTATAATGCACTTCATTGTACCTTATAAGAATTTGCAACAAACACGTAGCTCCGAGTCTCACTGTATCACTGTCCACTCGGATACAGGAATTATATCTATCATCACGCAGCAATCGTGAGTGCCATGTCGATACAGGCGCACGACTATGTCACAGTCCTGTTGCATTTATAATGGTGACAACGAAGGATTATTAACGTAGCATCACATAGGTCTAATCTGTATCGACTCTCACTCACTTGCTGCGTGAATAGGATATATAATTCTAAGCTTATCACAGTAATCAGTCGATACAGTGCACGACTATGTGCACGGCTTGTCATTCACTATAGGTACCAACTAATCTAATAACTTAAGCACCCTAGTCTGCACTGATCGACTGCCACTCACGTGCTGCTGTTTGATGATATAATTCTAAATGCCCATCACAGTAGCAGCGATACCAGTGCACGACTTATGTGACTACCTACTGCGGTGCATTCTATATAATACAACTGAAAGTGCCATACTAAAAACGTAGCACCTTAGTCTGCACTGATCGACTGCACTCTTGATTAGTCATTTTAGGTCTTAATCCTATCACAGCAGAATGATGGCACGTACAGTCACGACTACGGTCTCTTATAATCACTTCAGTTGTACCTTAATAGAATGCAACCAGCACGTAGCACCAAGTCGTTCACTGTTATCGACTGCCACTCACTGGCTGCTTTATAGGAATATAATTCAATTCATCACAGATGCAGTCGATTACAGTGCACGACTACGGTGCTATCTCTATAATGCATTCAGTTTACCTATATAGAATGAACCAACAGTAGCACTAGTGCGTGCACTGTATCGACTCCACTCTGATAGGCTTAAATTACTATCCTATCACAGCAGCAATTGATGGCAGTCAATACAGTGCACACTACGGCTACGTTATAATGCACTCAGTGTACCTTATAAGAATTGCAACCAAAGCACGTTTACACCATATCGTTGCACTGTATCACTGCCACTCTGTGATAGCATTTAGATATTCCTATCACAGCAGCAAGTGTAGTGCGTCGATTACCGTGCACTCACTATGTGCTCATTACGTGCTTGTTGCATTCTATATACTACAACTGAAGTGATAAACGTAGACCGCTAGTCGTCACGTATCACTGCCACTCACTTCTGCTGTGATGATATAATCTAAATGCCTAACACAGGTAGGCAGTCGATGACAGTGCACGACTACGTTTACGTATAATCACTTCCATTGTACCTTATATAAGCAACCAGTACTAGCACCATAGTCTCACGTATCTGGACTGCCACTCTGTGTAGCATTTAAGATCTATCCTATCACACAGCAAGGTAAGTCAGTCATACAGAGCACCGTCATACGTTCGCTACGTTAGAATCACTCATAGTCACCCATTATAGAATCACCAGCACTAGCACCATTAGTCGGTCACTGTTCGGACTGCACTCTGTAAGGCATTCTGAACTTATATCCTATCACAGCGCAACGTGATGCACGATACAGTGCACGGACTACGTGCTACCTTATAATGCACTCAGTGTACCTTAATATAGAATGCAACCACCACTACACCATATTCGATGCACCTGACGACTGCAAATTCTTGCATAGGCATAGAATATATCCTATCCACCAGCAGCAATGTAGCAGTCGATACAGTGCCACGACACGTGCAACTACTATAAGCCACTCAGTTTTACTCTTAAAATAGAATAACCAGACACTACACCATATCTCACGATATCGACTGCCATCTGTATAGCATTAGATTATATCCTATCACAGCAGCAAATGACCTGTGCAGTCCAATCCAGCACTACTCTATGGATGCGACGGTAAGAACTTCCTGCACTCATTAGTTGACATTCATCGTAAACTATAGAATGCAACAAGCAGAATACTACTAGTCGTCACTCCTACCGACTGCGTCACTCACCTTGCTGCTGTGATAGAGATAATATATCCTTAATGCCTACACAGTAATGGCAGTCGTGACAGTCGCAACGACTATTGCCGTGCCTACGTGTAACTGGTTCATTCTATATAAGTACAACTGAAGTGCATTATAACGTAGCACCGTAGTCGTGCACTGTATCGACTGCCACTCACTTCTGCTGTGATAGGATATAATTCTAAAATGCCTATCACAGGTGGGCAGTCCGATACAGTGCACGCTATGGTGCTACGTGCCTTGGTTCAATTCTATAGAAGGTACAACTAAGGAAAATCAAGCCTTAAATCGTAGCCACCTTAGTCGCTGCACTTATCGACTGCCAGTCACTGCTGCTTGAAGAATATAATTCCATAACAATGACCTTCACAGCAGCGCATCGATAGCAGTGCATCGATCTAGGTGCACTCTATAATTTCACTTTCAGTTACCTTATATAGAATGCAACCAAGACGTAGCACATACTCGTGGACCTTATCGACTGCACTCAATCTTGCGCTTGTGAATAGCACTTATAATTCTAAAGCCTATCACCAGATGCATCGATACCAGTGCACGACTATGTCTCCGTATAATGCACTCAGTTCACCTATATAGCGATGCAACCAAGCACAACAGCTTCACCGCACCCAATATCGTGCATTGTATCGACTGCCACTTCTGTGAGACGCATTAAATATATCCTATCACAACATAAGTTTGATGGCAGTCGACAGTCACGACTATTGCTCACGTATAATGTCATTCATGACTCTTATATAGAATCAACAAGGCACTAGCACCATAGTCGTGGACTTATCGTACTTGCCACTCCTATAGCATTTAGAATCTTATCCTATCACACTACCAGAAGTGATTGCAGCCGCATACAGTGCACGTACTACTGTGCTACGTTATATGCACCTTCAGTGTACCTTATATAGAATGCAACCTAGCACTAGCACCGTAGTCTGCACTGTATCGACTGCCATTCTTGATAGGCATTCAGAATTTATTTCCTATACACAAGCAAGGCCACTGGCATCATACACGTGCACACATGGCGCTACTGCTGGTTGCCATTCTATATAAGGTACAACTGAAGTGCTATAACGGTTAGCACTCTAGTTCGTTACTATATCGACTTGCCATCACTTGTCTGTGATAGATTATAATTCTAAATCCTATCAACAGCATGGCAGTCATACAGGCACGACTACGAGCTACTTATTAATGCACTCTCTTCTACTCTAATAGACATGAACCCAAGCACGTAGACCCAGCTCGTCGCACGTACTCACTGCCCACTCTGTAATAGGCATTTAATTAGTATCTATCACAGCAGCATGAATGCAAGTCGATACGTGCACGACTTACTGTCATTATAAGCATCAGTACCTCCTTGAATAAATGAACCAAGCATAGACACCATAGTCGGCACCTATCGACTCCACTCTGTGATAGCATTTAAAGTTTAATTCTCTATTCACACGCAATAAGTGCAGTCATACTGCACGACTATGGTGCCTTGCGCTGGTTTCATCTAATAAGTACAATGAGCATTATACACACCGTAGTCACTGTATCGACTCCTCTGTGATAGGCATTTAGAATTATATCCTATCACATGCAGCAAGTGAGTGGCAGTCGATACAGTGCACGACTACGGTGCTACGTTATAATGCACTTCAGTTGTACCTTATAATAGAATTGGCAACAAGCACGTACCCATATCGTCACTGATCGACTCCAACTCACTGCTGATGAATAATTCTAAACTCGCTAGCCCTGTGTGCACTGATACATGCACGACTACTGTTCACTTATATGCACTTCCTTGTACTTTTATATACATCACACAAGCACTTAGCACCTATAGCGGCAAATGTATCGACGCACACCTGTATATTAGCATTTAATAAATTCTCACTTCCTTCACAGCAGCAGTGAGTGGCGTCGAACAGTGCACGACTACGGCTGTTAATCACTTCAGTACCTATCAGAATAACCAAGCACGTAGCACCATAGTTGCACTTGTATCACTCCACTCTGTGATAGCATTAGAATATACATCTATTCACAGCGCAAGTGAGGCAAGTCCATACATGTGCACACTAGGCTACTTATAATGCACTTCAGTTTACTTAATAGAAGCAAACCAAATGCACTACACCGTAGGTGCACGTTTATCGATCTGCCACTCTGTGATAATTTAAGAATCTATCCTATCACAGCACACAAGTGCTGTGCATTCGATCTACAGCACGACTACTTAGTTATAAATGCCACTCGTTTTACCCCTATCATAGAAGCACCAAGCACGTTAACACCAGATCGTGCACCTCGTATCGACTCCACTCGTGATAGCAATTAAATATATCCTATCACAGACAGCAATGGGGCAGTCGTACATGCACGACTAACCGTGCTACTCTATAATGCACCTTCGTTACCTTAAAACTAGAAGCAACCAAGCAGTAGCACTCATAGTCGCACTGTATCGCTCCACTCTGTATAGCATTTAGATTTATCCTATCAACAGCAAGGATGGCACCATACATCACGACTTATGGTGCTACGTATAATCCACTTCATGCTACCTATATAGAATGAACAAGCACGTACACCTAGTCGTGCACTTATCGATGCCACTTCACTCTGCTTTGATAGATATTTAATTCTAAATCTTATCACAGAGTGTACCAGTCTTAAACAGCACGACTTGTGCTCGGCTGTTGCATTCTATATAAGTACAACTGAGTCCATATATTACGTAGACCGTAGTCTCACTTGAATCACTGCCACTCCACTTGCTGCTGTGATAGGACTATAAATTCTAAATCCTATCACAGTCATCACTACAGACGACTATGGTGCTTACTCTGTGCATTCATATATAATACAACTGAAGCATTATACGTAGCACCTAGTGCACTGTATTCGACGTGCCACTCACTGCGCGTGTGATAGATAATTCTAAATGCTATCACAGAGTGCAGTCATACGTCACGACGTATGTTCTACGTGCTGGGATTTTTAAGTTACAACTGAAGTGCATTATAACCGTAGCACCGATCTGCACGTATCGCTGCCACTCACTTGCTCTGTGATAGATAAACTCAAATGCCCTTATCACAGCTGGCAGTCGACAGTGCACGATACCGTGCTACTTTATCAATGCACTTCAGTTGTACCTTATAGAATGAACCAAGCACGTGCAACCATGATTCGGCACTGTATCGACTGCACTCACTGGCGCTTAAGATATAATTCTAAAGCCTATAAGAGTGCATCCGTTACACTTACTCCCCCTGTCACGACTATGCTGCTATATAATGCACTTCAGTTTACCTTATATAGAATTGCAACCAGCACTAGTCACCATAGTGTGCACTGTACGCTCCACCTCTTATACATTAATTACTATCCATATCACCACAGCAATGATTGCAATACTACAGTGCCGACTATGGTGTCTACTTATAATCACTCACGCTTTACCTTTATATAGACTGAAACCTAATCACGTACACATAGTCGGTCACATTGATACGATGCACGTGATAGATTTAATGAATATTCCTATCACACAGCAAAGGAGTCTGTGCATCGATACAGTGCCAGACTACGGGCTCTATAATGCATTCATTTACCTGATTAGATCAACCCAATTATAACAACAAACACGTAGCACAGTAGTCGGCACGTTTATCGCTCACTCTTCGGATAGCATCTAGAATTATCCTATCACAGCACAAGTGTAGGCAATCGATACGTGCACACTATGGTGCAGCTTGTTGCTATTCCTTATATAAGCGTACAACTGAACTATGATAAGCCTCGCTGCACGATCGTGCACTTATGAACTGCCACTCACTTCTCTGCTGATAACTATAATTCTACTGCCTATCACAGAAGTGCATCATACAGCGCACACTATGGCACCTTGGTCTGCATCTAATATAGTACAAATGAAGGGCAAAATCCATACACACGTATGTTCGCACTGTATCGACGCACTCGTATAAGCATTAGAATAATCTATCACAGCAGCAATGTAGTGCAGTCGATTACAGGCACCATATGCGTCACGTGTATAAGCACTTCAGTTACCTTATATAGATGCAACCAAGCACGTACGCACGAAGTCGTGCAACGTAATCGACTGCCACTCAACTGCTCGTGATAGGAAATAAATTCTAAATGCCATCACGAGTGGCAGTCGTACAGTGCACGACTATGGTGCTACGTGCTTGGTTGCATTCTATATAAGGTACAACTGAAGTGCATTATAACGTAGCACCGTACTCGGTGCACTGGTATCGACTGCCATCACTTGCTCTTAAAGGATATAATTCTAAATGCCTATCACAGAATCCAGGTCACAGTGCACCACTATGTCTACGGCTTTTGCTTCTTATATAGACAACTGAAGCTTATAAATCTAGCACCATAGTGCACTGATCGACTGCCACTCTGTGATAGCATTTAAGAATTAATATGCCTATACACAGCAACGAGTTCGATACAGTCACGACTATGTGACGTTATACATGAATTCAGTTGGACCTTATATAGAATGCAACCAAGCACGTAGCACCATAGTCGTGCCACTGTATTCGAACTGCCAACTTGGTTGATAGCAGTTTAGATATACCTGTCACAGCAGCAGCCTGACGGCAGTCAACATGTGCACGACTACGTGCGAACTAGCTACTCACGAGTTGGTGCATCGATAGAAGGACAATGAAGGCAGTATAATCTTAGCACCATAGTCGTTGCACTGTATCTGATGCCCACCACTTTGCTGCGTAGGAATAATTCTAAATGCCCTATCACAGAGTGGCAGTCGATACAGTGCACGACTATGGTGCTACGTGCTTGGTTGCATTCTAATATAAGGTCAACTGAAGTGC
>RXPK01004341.1:0-30405 GCA_004143645.1 Protaetia brevitarsis
TGTATGATTCCATATTAAAAATGTACCCAGGTCTAATAAACGCCGGCAAATTTCTTATAATATCGAACAATCTTGACGTTCTTCTGTATATTTTCAGATCGAAGTAATTACATGAATTTACATAGAAGATCCCCTTCAATACCAGATATACCACAGGAATATGGTTTAATTCATTACACTTGATGAAAAATAAAACAGCTTTTTTCGAAGATTTTTTTTATCAACAACCCTCCGTAACCAAGGAGTTTCATTCATTTCCTTTCAACGAATTACATTGAGTATCCCATTCAAGTAAAGTGGAAACCTAGGATACCAGGATATCGTACAGTTGCCAGACGATAAATTATATTCAATTTCCATGACTACTAATGCGAATTAATCTAAATTATATTGGACTTACAAACAGGTGCGTACATGAAATAATAATTACATCTAATATGGTTGATAGCTTTCCCCTTATGAAACACCGCAATATATATAGATACGCAAAAAAATCGAATATATTAGTAATCGGGAAGTTACATACTTCGTCGCTAATTTTTGGGTATTTAGATAGGCTAAACAGGCATTGAAAAACGTTGCAGGTTTACGTAATAGGTTTTTTTTTAATTTACTTGGTCTTCGGCTGAGAGAATGTTATTTTGACACAATTGCTGCCGAATTAATAAAATTTCGTGTTTGCCAATACCGTGGATTGGGAGAAATTGCGGGGAAATGAGGATGAACTTTCTTAAACGAAGCATTGTTTTTTAGAAACGCTGGGAAGTTTTCTTGCAACATTAGTGTGTTTTGATAGAAAAGCGTGAATTCAAAATTCTCTTCGATTCGATTACTTTTTTTTTGCAAAGAGAGGGGAATGTGACAGCAAAATATTTAAAATGATTGAAACGAAACATTGTTATAAGGACGGATTGAAGAATATTTTTTTAAATACCCGTTCACGTCATTAAATTCGAAGTGTTTGCGTGGGTTAGCTAGCTTACTAGTAAAACGCTAAATAAAGGCAATTATACGGCACATACTTGAATATGTACAAGTAAACACACACTAGAGTTTCTTTAATTAAAATGTTAATTGGTGGTCGGTTATAACTTGTTGGATATGTAGAGCGAACCGTAAACGTCCTTTGTCGCGGTAGGGAAACGGAGGAATGGCACATTAGTAGGGAAAAGCACGTAGTCGACATAAATTATTTTAATAATTCTCTCAGATCAAGGAATCTAAAGTGATTTTGGCAACCCGGTTGGATTCAATAATAAATTTCGAAAATTATGCACATCTGGAATGGTTCGATAATTTTTCCAACTCTATGGAGCATACTCAATTAAAGAATTTGTCGCGTTCGATAGAGAGTTACTAAAAAGTTACTAAATGAGTAGATTCTATATTCTATACGAATATTATATGTCTCTTTCCCTTTATTTTAATTCCGTGTTAGCGAATTTTGATTAATAGCTTCATATAGAAGATTGGAGAGGCGCACAAACGAGGAAATATATTAGTTGTTTAACGAATCAATAATTAGTGTGGTAGTTAAGGTAAATTGATTGAGGTGAGCAGGGCACCTAGAGAGAGTGGGTGAGGAAACAGCGGTAAAAATGTTAGCGTGGAAGGAGCCAGCGGGGAAGAAGAGGAGGGGAAGACCTAGGAGGAAGTTAAGAGGGACGATAGTTGAGGAGCTGAAGAGAAAACAATATACTAGCCTGGAGAGAAAAACGCAAAGGACAGAAAAATTGAAAGAGAATAATAAAGTCTGGCATTAAAGGCGGGGGGCCATGGTGAAGCTAAATATATATACATAATAGTGAAGTACGCACCTTTGTTAAATCCATTCGTGTATTTCATTTGGTATTTTCTCTATTAGAGAGTGGCGTTTCGTTTCTCTGTACCTTTGCTAAGTAAACTTTTGACATTTTGTGACCTAACACTGTTAATGATTTTAGTTTGCCAATTTATGTATTTACGTTTTTCATTAACTAGGACGATAGCAACTTCTTATTTGAACACGAAATGATATTGTTTTTTTTTTCATTATTTAGCAAGGCTTTGTACTGTTTTATCTTAAATTGAGAAAGGCTAACAATCTATCCCACTCTGGTACTTGGAGCAATCATTCATTAAAACGAAAAAGCAGAGGCTTTTGCAGGAAATAGTGTTGTTGTAACCAGGATTTGTGACTGTCGTGGCACCTATGGCGGTTATAGACAGTTAATTAGTTGCTAACCAATATGAAAGCTGCTTAATAATGTTTGTATCAATTGTCCTAGTTTGTGCAGGTGAAAGAATGCAAATGACCTACAAACGTCAGAACCAATGAACTACTTAAATTGACTGTAAATGTACCAAAGTAATTGTTTCTATTGTTGTGGGCCACCGTAGTGTTTCTGTTGAGACTAAATACCGACTGTGTTTTGAAGATGAGCAGACAGTGAGGGATATATTTTGTCACTTTTCAACCGCCGTTAGAGCCTAATATGTGATTTTTGGAAGACTGACTTGTCTCCACAGCGGCAACACTTAAAGCGATCTGTTCTGCAAGGGTTGAACTAAGTTTGTTGAGCGCCCTAAATAAGTGGGCATTCAAAGGAAATTTATATTGGGGGTGGATTCACAGCCAGTGTCTATGTGATTGGAAATGAGGTGGTATACCAATCTGGCCAGACCAGGGTCGTTAAGGTCATTCGATAGGAGCTGGGGCTTCTTTCGACATTACCAAATCGTAAGTCACACAGTCCATCAACGAAGATTTACAATAAATACAAGGAGTAGCAGCAAAAATTACCAGGACAAAGGCAGGCAAAACCGTTTTTAGAGCCATAGAGACTTGAATTTTCTAAAAACGTACTGAGTAAAGATAGGAAGACTGTCAAAAAGATGGTAAAATCTGCTACCTGGTCATGCTACACTCACTAAGAGTATACTCAGTGACAATTTGTTCAACTTGACTTTTTGGCAATGTGATAGTTTAACATAAAAAATTAAACGATAACATTTGCAGGAAAATTTTATTAACATGTAATACGGAAAAAAAATAAAAATAATAATAAAGTGTTTAGCGACCCGGAGCTGAGTACACTCCAGTACACGTCTAGGCATAGGCAAAATAAAATGGTCGACATCTGCTTGTGGCACCTCGTTCCAAGCAACTTGAACATCCTAGATTAACAGTGCCAGACTCTGTGGAAGATGGTGCAAAGTGGATAGTCTCCTCCCTATGATATTCCACACAATTGGTGGAAATGGGGTTTAAATCCGGTGAACGGGGGGCAACGGCAAAACATTAACGCCTGCTTCTTGAAGAAAGTCCATAGTTCGATGAGGAATATGGTACGTGCGTTGTCTGCTGAAAAAGGAAATGTGGACGGCTATCTAGATAAGATAATAAAGTGGTTTGTAGACAAACATCATACTATCATACGAATAAAGAGAAGTGCTGATCGGCTGCTAAAGCATTGTGAAAAGGGAGCAGCTACGCGAGAACGGCAAGGCTGTCGGAATTTGAGGAGACGTGGAGGCTGCTTCTTCGGCACTCAGAAGGATAATAATAATTTGTGGCTATCAGTAATAAGGTTTGGGACTTCTTTCCAGATCCTCCCAGAGTAAGGTTTTTGCCATGGTTTTCCCTTACTCGTGGCATGTGATTACTATATAAGTATATTATATATAATCAGTGTTCTTGGCGAACTGCTGGAGATAACGAAGGTCGTTCCATGGGCGCATTTAATAATAACTGATAGCTGACTGATCTACAGTAGGCTCGCGATTATGTGAACTAATCACATTTTACATTTTTTATCATTTCTCAAAAGTAGTATTCATATGGTCGCGAGGCTACTGTATTATATTTTTGTTATTAAAAATCATAGGGAGTTATTTAGTTAGAGTAGGTCATTTCAATTGTTAAGGAACCCATATAGCCACTTAGAATAGGTAGCCTCGTGTAGTACCTTTTCAGGTGGAGCACGGGGTTAGGATGATTTGTAATAATTTAGTTTTCATAAATAAAGTATGCTAAAGGCAAAGGCTCCCTAAACCGTTATTCCAACAGCCTGCTGTGTACATGCCTCTCAAAAGCAAACCCAATACCACGTCGCTCTCCACAACGTCGGCGTTGTACCCTTCTATGGCGTGTATACCTAGACAGAATCGCGGTTCATCGCTGGAGACGACATTATGCCATTCTGCCTCCCAATGCTGCCGTTCTTTGCACCAGTTGAAACGTTGACGACGGTGGTCCACAGTTAAAAGAAGTACTAATCATGGACGGTATGAAAAAAGTCCAAAAGCTCGAATGCGGCGATATAGTGTATGCATATAGTAGCAGGTCTACCTTCTTCTCCAACCCATTGGTCAGCGATTTCACCCGTAGTAGCAAAACGGTTTCGTAGAGTTAGTTGTCTGAGGCGCTCTGTAGTACGTCTCAGATGATCAGTTGACCTTCTTCGTGTTCCTCTGCCCTCTTCTGTCCACACACGACACATACGCATTACCGCCGCAAAACACTTAACATGGCGGCCAATTTCGCGATAGGACATACCAGCATCTCTATAAGGGTAATTTTTTTTACTAAAAAATGTCAATGAAGTTCACATTCTTACCGTAGCTTGCTTTAAATATAGTGATTTTGAGACCAAAAAATAAAAAAAAAGGTTGGACAAATTATTTCTTCTGGCCGTAACACTTCTGATGTCACCGAGTATAACGTAGGATTGGCAGATTGTTTGTAGATACTAATAAGAGGTTTCATGGTGTTTTGATTTTATGTGCTCTGAAAATCTGAGATCATTTGTATGTATAATTCATTGATTTATTACATATATAGGTGTAGGATCCACGTAACCAAAGCTATGCAAGCAATTGACTGTAACGTTAGAGAAAGATGGAGCTGGTACTGGAAAAAAGACTAATTGTTATATAAAATATAAGCATTTTAAATACGTTCATCATGATGAAGAGTTAGGTTAGAAAATATCCCATTAGTGGATGAAAATTGCTTCCCTTGGGTTAAAAGTGATTACTTCCATCCATTCTTGGGCACACTATGCTGGTACTGACTTGGACGAGAAAAAAACTAGGTATCCTATAAGCAAAAAGGACTTCTACGCAGAATCCTATTTCATAGTGTAGGAATTGGAAGTGAAGTGACAAGAACCTAATGGATAGGAGGAAATGCCATTTGGGAAAATTATTTTTTGTTTATATTACAACTTATCACATGGGTAATACAATCAATCCCACAATCTCGCTGGTCAACGTAATCATGAACAGACTGCAATATACAATAAACCACCTGACGCATACTGGGTTATGAAGGTTTCCGTTTGTAATTACCCTAGAAATTGGTATCGGCAAGGTATTTCAGTTTAGTTGAAATAATTTATGTTGAACTTGGCGCGCAGAAGGGCGGAATTAGACAGGTAAATTGCGCATTGATCGCGTCAATACGTTACGTTTAATTACGGTTTTATACATTGGTATTCGCGTTACATACATCCGGTCTGAGATAATTTGTTCGCCGCAGAGTCTATAGACCATTAAATTGAATCGAAAATGTCGCAATTAGATTTAATATTCTGCGGTACCGTCAAATATCGTTCCTATAATTTTTTATACCATTATTTCAAATAAACTTCACCCATTCTATCCGTTTTGTTTAACTAAGCAATTTCATCATGCAGACCGCCGCGTTTGAAGGACCTTGGCGATTTGACTATCGCTTAGGCAAAAACACTTAGAGATTTAAAACCAAGAGGCAGAAAATATTCGTACTGGCAAAAGAATCCGCGTAGACATATCAGGGCAGCAGTAGAAGTACAACTTGTACTCGTATCAGAGATTCTGACAAAAGGATACTGGAATCAATATTGGAGACTGTTAAGCTTGGGGGTGAAAAATTCTGTGAATGGAAAGCTTCGGACGTAAAACATTGCATAGAACTTTTTCTTCATTATTAGTTAGTGTGGTTACATGTAACGCGAATAACTTTTATAACATCATGAATATAAAGATATCAATTATTAAATTAGATTTTAAACACAAGAACATGCTATACTTTATAAAAAAAATAGCAGAGCCAACCAGATAATAATACATCTTCCAATCCTCAAAATAGTCTAAAAGGGAAATCGATATATTTATTAATTCCGTAATGGAAGTCCATTTGAGACAAATAAATCGAAGCAATAAATAAGTATTAAGCATTAGTATGTACTTTTAAAAATGTGTTAGAGATACATACGAATATATAAAGTAGTTATTATTAATTACAATGAAAATAACTATCACTATATAATATATTTTACATATTACATTTTTACAGAAAAAGCATGGTGCCTATAGATTAGATAAATTACCTTTTCATATCTATTGTGATCTTTTTCAGAGACACTCTCTAATGTTTCCTCTTAATTGGCATATCATCTTTGGAGTGCTTTATTACAATCAATTCAATTCATTCTTTAATCAGTCAATTCTTTTAGTCCAAGATCAACGTGATCACGTCAAAATACAAAATAATAAAACATACCAATATGTCCGAAATTTTAACATAGAAAATGGCAGAATGTTGACATGAAAAGCACAACTAAGAACTGTTAGATATCTCACAAGTTTGAAGTATTCGTCAAGTGCGTATATATGCTACAAGAAGCGTCTAATAGCACATCTAAGCGTGTTCATTTATCATTGTTACTATAAAAATGTGTGTCTATTCTTATGTAGTACATTAACAGTTTGTATATGTGCATGGCCATGAAGGCCCATGACTGCCTATTGTTAATGTCTGCCATACATAAGAACTGCCCTTTTTTGCCAAAAAGACTGCGAGCACCCAAACGCATTCCATAAACATCTGCTTGAACTTAGCATAACAGTAAGATAAGAATTTTAGTCAATGAGATCTTCAAACTTCTTATTTGTAGTATAAATGTAAGCTACTAATCAGTTTAAAGTGTTCATCCATGTTAATTATCATCAATACACAATCCCGGAAATTTAAATCAGGCGCTACCTACTAGAAACTAAAAATGTCCTCGCAGCCGTGAACATGGCACAGACATGAACTGGTTTAGTTCCCCTCTTGGCAGAATTGCAAGTAGCGTCATCTAGCAGGCCACAGTTACAATTATATTTGGACAAACACCTAATCTTTAAGTTAACAGATCCATATTTTATGTCCACCACTCTCTGAACTGATAATGTATCCATTCATTGATGGATTAGTTAATTTGGGATTTGGTAGTACCAAAAGAAGAGCCAGCTCTAACGAATGACATTGACGACTCGACTGGAACAGGCCAATGCTAATTCCCCTTTGGTGCAAACTCTTTAAGGTGCTTACGCAGGCCCAAATCACTTGGAGTCCATACTGAAGAAATAATCGCTTAAAGTGTGACTGCCTGTCAGAGAGAAGCGTGCTTTCACCTGGCTCGATTCATCTATTTCTCTGACACTATGGTGAATTGCAGCAACCTCAACCTAAGACACTGTTGTGTCTTTGCTGAAGCTTACCGAAAGAGTCTTTTTAGGTTTCTTTGAGTATATTTCCCGCTCGACGCTGTAGTCCGTTTTAGAGCCTTCTGTATACTAGTTTGAGTCCTAATCTAATAGTTTTTAATAGTTAGTCTCGTGCGATTTACTTGTCGGTGCTTGACTATGCATGTGCTGTAGACCTGGCAGTTCCTTGTATGAAATATGTAGCGGTGGGAGATTTAGAGTGATTTCCATTGCATTGGTGGGGGGTGATATCATCGCATGAAACACACATATGTACACGCCAGTCTAATTACCCTTGTGTAACCACAGAGTCAACTTGTGGCTAAGGCTTCAATTTCTTCCACACAGCCTGCTGCACCTTCCTAGAGCAATAGTGGCTCTGTTGGTTCTGTTCTGGGTATGTGGGTTACATATAAGTTTTAGATCAAACCATACCCCCAGGTATTTCACCTCTTTGACATATGGAATGCTTTCACCTCCTCCCACTAGTGGTTGTAGGCCTTCTGGCGTTCTGTTGCTTGTGAACGTGAAAACTTGTGTTTTCTGATAGTCACTGTTATTCACATCATTTTTAACCGTTGTCTACCGGTTGGTACAACTATAGTTATCTGCATTGCCAATTGGAAATACCATAATTACCTTACACATGCATATTAAGTATACACTTTTTTTTACAACTGTCAGGTATTAGATGAGTGTCACATTTGGAAACCACCGCTCTTTCAAAACACAGGTAAGTATAAATATAATCCTTCCAAAGTTGAAGCTTTTGAAGAAGCAAATACATGGAAACTCATCATGTACTTGCTTCTTGATTATGGGGCATAGATAAGTCAAATATTTGCTAATTGGGGTAAATGTTCAAAATAAGGTTTTCATTATATTGCAACGGAGGAATTCCTGAAAAGAAAAAACAATTAACGTTTGAATTCAATCACCATCAATTCCGTAGATGATTTACGCTAGTAAGGAAACACAATAGTGTCAAGTTAACTGAGAAACGATTAATTGAACATTTTCTTCTCCTTCACTGTATTATTTGAATAAGCTTCCACATACGGCAAGGTAGTGACCATGGTTTAAAGCGCTAATCAAAATTATGCATAAAGGTTTAGTTGTGCTTGAAGAGCGCTTTTGGAGAAATACAAGGGGAAATATTTCAAAGAAGGGTAGAAAATGAACAGCTGTAATTATCTGGCATAAAATAGAAGCAGCTATAAAAATTTAGCGAATATTATAACAAGTGACAGCATTTACATCCTATGACCTCGAACAAGATTAATCTACCACAATATTCTAAACAGAATACATTAAAAAGACAACATCATGATTCATCGTCACCCAACTCGGTATAATTCCCGTTTAGTGAGAATAAATTAACATGAAATGACATTTCCTCTGGCGTACCAGTTAGGAATGAAGATAGGGAAAGGACGTTCCAATAACGAAAGGAAAGCGAAAGGAGTATGCCCAGACTAATCTTTGTTATTCCCTACAAATCCTCCTTGGATCTGCGCCTATACAACGACACGGTTAGCTGGATCGTTACCGGTTTTAAAGCTGACGAATGCGCGCAGCTTCCTCCGTTGGAGACGTAAGCTAACAATTGTTTTTTCTCTCCTCCGAATGCGGCAGGAGGTAGGTCAGACTATATACATTCATACTGCGCTGCCGCAAACGTTTTATATTAGTAGATCATTTCGTGAACTTTCTCTTTTCATTTCATTTCCATTCTTCCAGACTACTGCTACCTTTGCCTTTCCCACCATATTCTATTCTGCTTTAAACTCTAAGCTCCTGTAATTCGCAACTTTTCTGCGTCTTATTTGTCGTAATTTATTTTTATTACTTTTCACAGTTGCTCGAAGAAACGATTCCGCGAATTGCATTAGAAGTACTCAATTATAATTCAGGGTCTGTAGTCGATGTTTTATGGATGTTTCGGTAAATTTTCAGAGAGGAGAAATTCATAAATATTTCAAATGATTGATTTGCTTCGGCCCGAGTCTGTTTTATATTAAAATGGTAATAGAAGGATGCAATATGCAAAATATGACACCGATTTTGAGAGGTTGTGTAGCGAATAAGAACCAGTTAGAATTTAATTCTTGTCTACAGTGGCTATAAAATTTATCTGAATTTTTGTAATCGTTTTTCTACAGAGTAGTAGTCAATTGTAGTGATTTAATGTCCTTGAGATTTATTTTTACATTGTTCAGATACCTTTTTTTTACTTGATCTTCGGACTTTGAGTTGGTTCTAATATTTTCTTATTATGGTGTTTTAATGGTATCTACTCCTATCTGGATATTAGACTATTCTTGCAGTAGCGACCTATCTATACGCTATTCCACTAAGAGTGGAGACCGGCGATATCTCGGAAACTACAATAGCTGTATTGATAGGAAAAAAATCATAATTAAAGTGGTGATGAGAAATTTAAAAAAAAATATTTAGAAATTTCTAACATGACAATTATGGGGCGCAATTGCCAGAGTCACTGGTAAATTTTAAATTAATTTGCACAAGTTTCAGAATTGGCTAGAATTGGAAATATTTTATTAAAAACCTTAGGATTTACGCACTACTTTAGTCTGTCAAACCTCTTCAACGACAACGTAAGAAAACCATGTGATATATGCATATTTTTAGAGATAATTCAGAAAAATCCCTACAGCTAGGATGACGCCATTTGGTGTATTTCCTGAATACTAACGGGTGGTACAAGTTGTGACGTTTAAAACAATGTTAATGCCCTTTCAATATAAGTTCAGTTTCTTTTAATTCGGGATGAAAACTACGAAAGTTATGGGCAGGTTTAGTTTTACGTGATTTGACAACGCCTTTGTAATTCACAATATGACAAAATGTCTTTAACAAAAGTGGTGCGTAATTACCTAAGGTTTCTAATAAATTATAAATTATAAATCTATTCTGGAAATTTGTTGCAAGTTAATTTAAAATTTATCATTGATGCTGGCAATTACGTTCCCTAGCGGTCATGTTTGAAATTTCAAAATATTTCCCTTTGCCACCTTAGTTATGATTTTTTCACCATCAATACAGTTATTGTAACGCAACGGAACGGGTTTTCTTATCAGGAAAATTTTGGAGTGGTCAACCTAAATTCTTTTTACATTGAATCAAGCTCCCTTTTACAGATAACCCCACCTGCTCTTTTGACCGACGAGCCACCGCTGGAAAACCATCTTTTTGTTTGGTAGCGATTGGTTTTAGAAAAAATAGCCAAAGATGTTTTACAACGGTGTTTTTTCTCAATCAGTCGAAGTAGGGCCGTTAGTTTGCCTGAAGATTGTCAACTAAACCACTTCGTCGTCTCTCTCTACTTAGGACTTTCTCTCCAGAACTCTAATAAGGGTACAAATTGAACTTATAATTTTAGCGAAATAATAGAGTTGATTATTTTGCAATTGTATAATTGAATAAATTGAAACAAATGGAATAAAATTAACAAGATAACAAATTACTGAGTAAAATAACAAGTAAAAAAAAACAAATAACAATTAATTGTAAAGAATATTTATCACAAGATTTACAGAAGTTGTTTAACAATAAGCACTGAGTAATTTTTACTTTATAGATTATTTATTAAGGGAGAGAGAGAAAGATAGAACAAGTTACGGTTTCTGCGTATTTGCAATGGTTAGTTTTAAGCAAAAGTTTAGGACATCTTACCAACCGATGTGGGTAAATTAATCTTCCCGTAATCCAAAATATTATTATAAAGGCACAATAGCTTTACACAACACACACACACAAATTTTATTTAAAAACAAGGGTTTTTTTTTCGAACGGTTTTAGCACAAAAACAGAAATACTTCTAGAGGAAAGCGTTTGCTTCCTGTTCCCAAATTTTCAAGCTTTAGTAAATTACAAATTTTATCAAAAGAAGCTTGACTTTAATTTTGAAATATGGAAACGCCCGGTAACGAAGGGGTAACGCGTGCTTTTTCTGAAGCTGAAACAGTCTCCGCGAACTAATTAAATTCAAAAAGTCAAAGTCAAGGGTTTTTATAAACTTATGACGTCATTTCGCACGGCTACACTCGTTCCGCTTCTCTTTACAAGAGGGCGCAAGAATGGTGGTTGGCGTTATTTTTCTGAACTTCAAACGCCCTTCTACAAAGTAATGTGGGACTCGCTGATTAGCAATTGTAACATACAATAGATAAAGAAGCAGATAAAATTTAAAATAAATACCGTATTATCTTAATTACACGAGACTTTAAACAAAATAGACTATCATTTCCTGTGGAGTAGACGCTGCTACAGCAAATGCCACAGTACTTATCATCAACGTATTAATAAAATGAATTTAAGTACTTTGTATTATACCGAATGGAATTTCGTATTTTTACAGTAGTTTCCTAGATGTCGCCGGTATATTGTATATGTAAGGAAGTCTCACTTCTTGCCACGTGACACTATTTTATTTGATTCCCCTAATTGATAGGGTATTTTCTAAAACTAATTTAAGGCACGGTATTGAAAATATGCAAAACTTGAAATTTTTTTTTTTTTTAAATGCCTTTCGGGATCTAAGCCCATTGGCCACAATAACCTAACAACTAATGAAAAAACAAGAGGATAGACAAAGGACACACTTTTCACGTTTCGGGGCCTATCGAAACGACTTCATAAAGACAAACAAGAATCGGCCAACGGATAAAAGGTAACCCCTTCCAGGAAAAAGAAACATAGGAAACGACGAGAAGCTATTAAATAGTAATACCGGCCTCCTTCATAAATCTAATGATACCTTCGTACACTTTAATGTTGTTGGAACCAAGTAAGGTCACTACATCAGTTGGAAGTGGAATTGACATTTTTGTTAACTCTTCCATGAATTTCTTTCTGGGCTCCTGATGTTCCACGCAGGCAAGGATGATGTGATCTAAGTCAGCCGTATCATATCCACACTTACAAGTGGCCTCGTCAATAATACCCAATTTCTTAAGGTGAGCAGGAAGAATACCATGGCCGAACTTTAACCGGGCAATGGCAGTATAGCAAAAACGTGATACCATTCTCTGGTGATGCCACCGATGAAAGGAAATGGAAGGATGAATAACGGCATACTGTGTCATTCTTGTGCGATAGTACGTTTGCCATCGCTCTTCCCATTTGTCCACAAGAAAATGCTTGCGCGCCACACAAAGAACATCCTGCGCGTACACTTTATTCCATGCAGCAACTGGCAAATCGATAGCTGATTTTGCCAGAAGGTTTACCCGTTCATTGGGCTGTATTCCAGAGTGACCTTTTATCCAAAAAAACTTGACTGCGATAATGTTTGAAGTTAACTTGTTAAACAGCGTGATGATATTCCATATCACATGAAGACATCTATGTGGCTGACTGCCTTTCAAAGCTTCTAAAACACTCTTAGAGTCACTCATAATTACAGTACTCTTCAGTTTTTGCCGTTCTATATACTTTAGCGCTTCCAAAATAGCCATCGCCTGCGCCGTAAAAATAGATACAACATTATTTAGTTTAAATGTTTGGCTGAAGTTATTAGTTACGTCAAAAAAGGCACACCCACATCCATCATTTGACTTCGAAGCGTCTGTATAAATAAAATCTGCCGGAGATAAACTTTCAATTAGAGCTTTGTGAATAAGAAAGTTCACTGTCGGCACTTCGCCATACTTTGGGAAGTAAATTGGAAGGGGCTGAAGGCTGTCGAAGAAGTTACTCACTGACACTTGAATTCTGGCGGTACCAACCTTAAATGGCGTTATAAAATTATGTGCAGTCACCAGCAAAGGGGTTTTCTTTCTGGTCCAATACGAGGATGCTGAGCAATATAAAGCCAAACTTCGTATGTCCTGTACAATGTGTCGAAAGCATCAGACTGCAAATTTACGACATATTTAGCTGCGAGGAAATGATACCTCAACTTTAATGGTGGCTCCTGTGCCTCTGTATATAACGCTTCCACCGGTGTGGACTTCATGGCACCAACACACATACGCAAAGTCCTATTTTGAATTATTTTTAACCTATTTAGGTGCTTATCTGCCGCAGCTCCAAAGAAAATCGCTCCATAATCTAAGTGGGATCGTATACATGCTTTATAAAAGCATGTTGTCACGAATCTGTCAGCTCCCCATTTGACTTTCGCAATCATACGTAATATATTCAAATAGCGTTCACATTTACGTACTATTTGATTAATGTGACTGGCCGAACTAAGTTTATGATCAATGTGAAAACTAAATACTTCACAACTGATTTTACTGGGAGCTTAATCTTGTCTAAAATCATAAAGTGGTTTCAGGCTGCCTATGCCGAGAAAAAAGACGATATTCGATTAGTTAAAGAAATAGAAAGACCGTGAGACAAACCCACTGGTTGCAGCATTCCATTGCTTTCAGAAGGGTATTCTTTAAGCTGTCTAGATTTTTGGCGGAAACAATCATACAAAAATCATCGGCATACTGGACAGCTTTAATATGAATATTAGATATCTCATGAAAATCAGCCGTATATAAGTTAAAAAGAAGGGGACTTAAAATGGATCCCTGTGCAAGCCCTAGTCTGCCAAGTCTAGGACCTACCAATCTGTCACCACCAGCTCTGAGATATATCAATCTGTCCCGTAGAATATTGACAATATTCCTGGCTACTTTCGCTGGTATGTCATATTTGCACAAAATTTCTTCCAGGATATCCAAATTTACGCTGTCGTAGGCTTGTATAATATCTAAAAAAATGCCTCCAATATATATGTTCTTAGTGAGTTCCAACTGGATTTTCGTCACTACATCTGCTACGGCATCCAAGGTACTTCCTTGTCTCCGAAATCCATATTGCTGCGAAGAAAGGATAGTGTTCTGTTCAATCCACCATTCTAAACGATTTTTAATTATACGTTCATTTTAGAACACAAGATAGCAGAGAAATGGGTCGAAAGGTAAACTTGAAATTCTCTTAATAAAAGTTAAGATTTTGTAGAGATCTTTTTATTTCTTTAATCCTCCATAAATTAAATAAAGGATAATATCTAGGTGCTGGTTGTCATATCTTTGCTTTTGTACATTATTAAATTAAACAAATTGATTTTTTTACTCAAATATTTACAGACAAAATTGTTGTTGTTCTACCTTGTGTTTAAAGAGATAAATATTTATTCAAACGCAAATAAAAGGGGCCTGTGATTGTCCTTCGCATTACAGTACCGCAGTTCGCGATATATGCTTTTTTGTTCGGCCCCCTTCCCTCATCACGCTCTCCGAAATAAGTGGTAATCCTGAAAGGAGGCGACAGGATGTCACATGAGGGCATCCGGCTCCATTCGTTTAAATTTCAGGCGGCGGGATGCATTAAAAATTGACCTTTATTTCCGGCTTCCCCTGCGTCGGCCGCATTCCGTGCGCCGCTAGCGGCCGGCTATGGGCGCGCCCTCCAGCGGACGCGACGGAAATTTATACTCACCGCTGACCTCGAGCTCCTTCCAACGCGGATTTATGCCTTTATATTTAATTTAACGGCAAGGACAAATCGGAATGGTACGTTCCGACAAGCGAGGTAAATTTATTGTAATAACATTTCGCAGACGTCCCGCAGCGTCGTTCGACGACTGTAAATTTATTTGACGCTGAAGGGGAAATGTGAAAGGATAATTGGTTCGGCGAAAAAAATAGACTAGGTTTGAAGCGCGAGAAACGTTCCTTTTCATCAGACGGAGAGAAAAAAAAAACAATAATAACACGAGACTATAACGGGATTTAACTCCCCCCTATAAAACAGTAACAATTTCAATTTCTTACCCGGAGCTGGTCTTCTACGACTCTACACTCGCAGAAACGCCGGAGAAAAGAAAATAAGTATTTGGGAATCCATTTTGTATGTTGCTCCGCTCCGATTCCTCCTCTCCACAAAAATATTTGTACCGCAGACGGCGCTTGTCAACACATTCGACACAGTCACATATGCTCGTATACGCATTTGCGAAATTGCGAAGAGTTACTAAAGAATTCCACCGTCTTATCAGATATTTTGCCGGAACCTTAATATAACGCGCGCCTACGTTGCTGCCGATGTTTCCGCAATCCATGCAAACGACACGTCGTCGCAAAACGTCGTGACGCGTAGTCTAACGTTGAAAAACGTAAATTGGTTTCATCGCTTTGTGAAGCTGTGATGGCGGTATTGTGTGAATGGCGAACGGGGAATTTTTATTTCGTCTTTTCGCAAACACAAAAATTGTATTTCCTTCTTAGTAAATTTTGATCAAATATACATAGTATAAACAAGTGGTAGAATGCGAATAGAGCATACACTGGGAGAAATAGGTTGTATCTTTTAATATAAATATATTATGCTTTAATATATTTTATAGCTCATATAGCGACAGTTATATTTTACCGTTGAGAATATTTGTATAATAAGTTTCTGTTAATAGTGTCTATTAACTCTTATGTATTATTAATTTTAGCATTCCTGCTATTAATTGTTAATATAAGTATCCAATAGCACTGATAATTTTTGATAATAACGCTTGAAATTTTTATTGTAGTTTCTGTAATTTACTGTATGCAATACATGCTGTTCAAACTTACTATATAATCTTGTAGTGCTTATAATGTTATTTTTGTATTAAGTATTATCTGCTGCTGCCAGGCTCCTACAGATTAAATAGGCATATGTACAAAGTAGACCTGGCAGATGGCGCAACCAGTTCATATGCTGTGCAAGTCTGAAAGCCTGGCGAGGACAAGGTTTCTAGTAATGGGCGTGGGGAACCCCACAGCTAGTGCCAAATACAATATAAATATATATATACGGGCAAAGAACAGTTCTGCTGGCGTACTATAGATGTCCCAGCTAGGCTGATTTTAGAAAAGTGTACGACCAAACAAATATTAAACGTGATCTGACGTGATTAAACGTAAGTGGAATTTTCCGTTGCACAAACGGGTAAAAATATAAGATAACCGAAGAGTCGGTGCGAGACGAATGAAAGTGGTTTAACTGCGCGCGCAGCGAAGAGGTAGAGCATTCATAAATGAATTGTCATTTGGCAAAATTATTATGTTTAGTAAGTAAAACAAAAACCAAAACACACATATTGGCTCAATGGATTAATATTCGTTTTATAATGAAATTAAAACATATTTTTGTGTTAAAGCGAAGCTACACACGGAATATTTGCTTTTATTTATTTCGTCAAATGCCTATTAACTTTTTCATAGCACATATTATATTTTATTTACCACTGTTGAGATTTATTTGCGGTGATAAAATATTTTTGCTTTTAGTGGACTAGTGGACATTTAAAATAATCTTTGTTTCTTGGTATATAAATTTATTTATTTTTTTTTGCTAATTCTTGTCAATACATCTGCAGTTAACAGCGAAAGAATATTATCTTGTTAAAAACTGAAATAAAAATATAAGAAAACATTAAAATTGTGTATCTATAATACTATAAATTTTTCTTTTTTTTTAAATTCACTCTCAGAAATATCATGATATTTGAAAAACATAAGCTCATATTTGTTTCCAAAATTATTGTTTACTGTTTACTTAAACTTAACTACTTAACTTAAAACATTACAGTACAAGTTTCAATCGCAGCCCAGTAAACAAAATTCAAATCTTCCGCAATTATATGTAGTAACTTCAACTTAAAGGTATTCAAATAGCCATTAATATAATACAAAATCGTAAGTAACTTCATGCTTTAATGTTGAAGTTACCGCAAATAACTGCGCGAAATTTGAATTTGGTTTACTGGGAGGGGTCTTTACAAAAAAAAAATATGCAACATTATTATTATCAGCATCAGACATAAGCTTTTGTTGCTCTTGAACTTTTTCTGTTTCGTTGTTTGTAGAATCAGTATAGAAAATAAAATTGTTGGACATTATATCATTGTATATATTTTATAATGGTTAGAACTGTCAAACTATATATTTGTAACAAAAAATGATAAAAAATAGAAAAAAAGGAGAGAATTAGCAGAATTCAAATTTCCCGCATTCATTTCTAGGAAAGATTGTAATTTTTTTTTTTCGTTCGCCGTTTGTTCTCAGATTGCTTTTGGAAATAAGACATAATGCTAGAAAAATTTTGTAGGTATGCAACCAAGTGCAAAGGTAGACTTTTTATAATAAATCATAAAATTGGAATTTTTATAAATCATCAATAAAAATTATCGATTATAGTGTACCTCTGTTTGGTACCTTAATTAAATAGCGACAAAGTATAATAGATGGATTCATAAAGAACAACTCTCCAAACGTACATTCATTCTGTAAAATAACTTGGATAAATATAAACCGCAGAACTAACATTTAGCATCCGATCCTCAGACCATCCACTTATTTATATGCCAGGAGATAGAATTCATATTTGCCGCGATTATTTATACTGGTCAAGTCTGTACTGTAATACAAAATCGTTGGTAATTCAGACTTGAATGTTTTAAGTTACTTAAAATTATGGTGGGAAATTTGAATTTTGCCAATAGGAATAGATTTCTGAATTACCCACAGCTGTAATACTCAAGTGCTTCCATATCAAGTACAGAGTTCGCTTGGTCCACTGCTTATTTTCGAACGTCTCTTGTCCCACCGCTTTTTAACTGCCTCCACGAAGAAGCTACAGTGGCGCCGCTCTATAGTACGCCAGCGGAACTATATGTCTTTGACCATATGTATACTAGTATTATATTTGCTAGTACGTGCACAAAAAAGCCGCACTCACAGATGATAGATTATTAAGAGGACAAAATTTGAGAGCGTCCTCTAGGAAAAAGGAGATCACAATAGATTTGAAAAGGTGAAAAATATTTATTTAATATTAAATGT
This sequence comes from Protaetia brevitarsis, assembly GCA_004143645.1. Taxonomy (NCBI): domain Eukaryota; kingdom Metazoa; phylum Arthropoda; class Insecta; order Coleoptera; family Scarabaeidae; genus Protaetia; species Protaetia brevitarsis. The sequence continues at coordinate 18,336 of RXPK01004341.1, forward strand.
AGATGGTAAAACAGATATTTTATAGATATTTTAAAATCTGATTATTTAATTATTAATAAACCACACATTATTCTTTTGGCAATAATTATTTTATACATTAGTATAAAGTGATTTATAATCTAATTTCTACAATCTATTTTTCTCAGTGTACGGTACAGTTTGTTGTCACATACTAATCAAAAAACTGCATTAATTGCCATTACTATATAAGTGGGTGGGGTCTTTCTAAACAACTTGGAAGCTTTAGACATCGTAAGGCATCAAATTGAAAGTAAAGAGTTTTCTCTTAATGCGCAGATTATTTTTGATTCTAATCCAACATTCAAAACTTTATTAGACAGGTAGTCAAACCTTTTACATATAGATGGCGTAGCTGAGTTTTCTGGAAAATGTCCCCTTACATTTAACCTTAAAGAAATTTTCGTTTTTCTGCGTCCGTTTATTAAAATACAATTTATCTTCTTTCTTTTATTTTAAAGTGTAGTCCGTCGTTTTACAATGTGCGTTAACAAGTTTTATACAATTTCATTCAATTCTAAAATTCAATTTTTATTATTTTATTACGTGAATTTCTCTTCTTAATGGCGAGTATTATAACTTTTATCTTTTTATTTACTTATACATTTTCTCTTTATTAAATAATTATTTTGTACAATAATTTACACAATTTCTATCCTTTTTATTCATCTTAACTTCAATCTAATTAATTTACATTGTTAATTTCTTGTTGGATTTCTTCAGCTGACCTGAAGATGTCGTTAGTGGATGAAACCGGTTGTCGTCGTTAAAGAATTGATGAGAAATCGGGCCTTTTACTTTCATTTACCTTGCTACAAGAACAAATAATCTCCTTCCAGATTGCTATTAAAGCAATTTACATACTTATAATTAGCAAGCAAATAATAATCTTGGAATTATAAATTTATGTTATCAGCGAAAATCTTAAATCATCAGTGGAGGTATGTTTATTGAAAATACGCATTTTTGACACAAGTCTAGTCGCAAGCATAACGAATATTATTTATATGTTTTTTCTTTTTTGTGTCACGACGTAAAATTTTGTTTTACGAAAAATTGTGTTGCGTCATAGATCCTTGCGTTTTGCGTTATGACGCAGTTGGAGGAAACAAGCAAAGTTAATGCGTCAGATCAAGATTTTATCTTCCTCCTTTAGAGGTATTTGTGCTTTATACCTTTAATTATTGATCTGAATTTCTGTTGTCCGATATTTATCTGTCTCATATTTTAAGCGATTTAGTTAGTTAGAATTAAAAATTACCTTCAGTTATGAAGTAAGTAATTAATAAATAGAACAAAACAAAAGCAAACGTGTACTTTACTAGCGCACAATGTGGGTTCACACATTTGTGTCTAAATTAAATTGAATTACGCGTTGGAAATACAACTAGTCTAAACGTAACTCTATCAGAAAGTCGTTGAGTTGATGAAATCCTAACTTAATTAAACTGGGCGGCACATGCGATCCCAATGAAAGATTACGAATAGTTTATGGCCCATCTAAATATCTAAAGGGGAACCCATGTTTCAGGACGATGTTCTGATAAATTTAAGCAAATAAAACTTCTGAGCACAACGGACGAAACAAAAATAAATTAGTGTTCCCTATTTTATATTTAACATCCAGAGTAGCGAAAATTTAATTCACGGAAATGCACTTTGTAACTTTAACAAAATTTCAATGGCTGCTATAACAGTTAGACCTTCGATATATACCGCTTTCACCAACTTCGAGCTGGCTTCTACTTGGAAAGTTTTAGATTGGATTAAGATGTAACGTATACTCACTGGGTTGTACATTTGCTATATTAGTTACGAACAATATGTTATTTAATATCACAGGAGGAATTTGCGCTTCTCGTGTGTAGAGTTATTAATATGATCGGTGTAATTGTACTGTGCCGTTTAAGAATAAGATGCTATTGAGTTTCTTTGTGCTTCCAATACGCACTGCAGTAATGATAAACAATTGAAAACTGGAGAGATGAGAATCTTTTATTTTTTAAATCATTTGTTTTTTTGTAAATAGAATATCTCAAAGAGTTGTGATTCGTCTGGGCAACTTTCTTTACCTAATAATGAAAATTAGATTGACGTATTGTTAATATTCAGGATTAATATTAGGTGAAATTTTTTCTTATTTATAACTTATTATAAGCGTGATATATAAAAAAAATATTTGAAATTAAAGGTTATTAGCAAGAGTTTTATCAAAATTAACGAAATTAATTGAATGTTAGTGAATAATATGAAGTGAGTATGAATTTCTACCTCGTTTTGAGGTAAAGCTATGCTTATATGTCCTTCAATGTAATATTAACAGTAATTTTTACCGACCTTGAGTGATCCTAACTTAGTAGTAGGTGGTGTTAGGCTGGATTGTCTTTCCAGGATCGCTTCTGGTCTAGGAATATCGAGAATGGTCTGTATCTGGTCTGGATACTCTGGAAAATTCTGGAGTCCTCGACAGCCTGGAGAGAATGTTCTTGCTTCAGGTTTTTGGATAAAAATAAACTGATTTCTTATGTTCAAAAGGTATCAATTGTTTTCAATTCTTATTCGTAATGATGCTTACTTTGTATTTATGATTCTCTAAATTGTATGAAACTCCAGGAACAATTCTACTGAGGTCTTGCCTCTTCGATGGTTTGATGGCTTCTCTTCTCAAGTTTTTCCCCAAGCCAAGCTTTCTCGCGTTCTCCGGTTCCTTGTAAAAATCTGAATCATCAAGTCAGGACTCGGCATTCCTGTCACATGGTTTGGCAAACGAAATCCTTTTGCGCCGGTAAATTTGGATTTGGTATCCAATAATGTAACTTTTTTCCTCCCATGAAAAATGTTAAGCCTATTGCTAATATCCTTTTTACAATAATGTGATTACAGATTGATTAAGTTTTTACAGTAAATTTACATGAAACTGGACAAGTGTAATTTCCAATGTAATATCACATTTGAGGGGTTTGGTATCAAAGCAAGCAACATCCTTTTTTGCCGAAAACGGGATACGTACGCTACGTACGCCACCTGATGCAGTTTTGCTACCGTTTTTAGTTAGCATAATCATTCGGAATAAAACAGTCTACACCTCATTCATTTTTAAGGGAAAAATTTAGCTTAGGGATCAAAATAAGCAACATTTAACCTCTTCTCTTTAATCTTCCTAAAAAGTGACAAAAGTGGATGTTGCTTGCTTTGATACTAAACCCTTCATTTATCACAGTACGTTGGGCATAATTATAAATAATTAATCAGCATCAGCTCCAAAATAAAGAGACCTCTAAAAATTATCTGCTTTAAATAATTAACCTGTAAGCCTATTTTATTTCGTCAAAGAGGTAGAAAACCCGACTATAACCCCTATAATAACCCCTTTATTATTTTTGTAAGTGTGGATCAAGATTAGCTTGAGATAGGCTAACGCGGGCACAGTAATATTGGGTTGCGTATCTAACTAGGTGTGGCCAAGGAAAAAAAATGGAGCAATAGATGATCTGCTCAAATGCGTATCGTCAACGCCTTTCATTAGAGGTGGCCTTTCTTTACTTTTACGCAATTATAATTTACGAGGTCCTCCAGCAAATAAGTTCAAAGAATAGTCATGAAAGTTACCAGCACATACAAAACGGTTCCTAAAGAGACAAAGGCAGGATTTACACTGGGTTCTGGTAGAAAAAAGAATTATGGTATAACCTTAAACCATAAATATAACTGTTGAACATAGACGCGCCCTCAGTTCTGACAGGTGAAGCAAACATGAGTTTCCTCAATGTAACGCGTAACGTTACATTGAGGCAAGACTACAAGCTATGACTATAAACACTTGTTAAATTTGGGAAACACAAACATAAAGCTTCGTAAAATAAGCTACCGCAGGAAAAAAATTATGTTTTTCCAACAAAAAATAAACTTTATACGTAAATCTCCACTTACTTATGAAACTTATACATGGAATTCACATATCCAGAAAGTGACCAGCATAGCTACCATCGCCGTAGGTAGGTGCAGGAGGCTGTGTGGAAAGAATTGGGGATTTAGCTCCAAGATGACTCTTTGGTTATACACAAGGATAATTAGCCCCATGATAACGCATGGAGCGTTAGTATGGTGGCCAAAGGCACGGCAAGTAGGGGCGGCCAAAAGGCTGGATGGCGTGCAGAGGTTGGCTTGCATGTGCGCCATGGGGGCGATGAGATCGGCCCTACCACCGCGATTGAAGTAACTCTGAACCTGCCACCAATACATATTTATATACAGGGAATCGCAAAGTACACAGACTTTTGCATAGTCAAGTGCCGATAAGTAAATCGCACGGCGCTGACTATAAAAAACTGTTAGACGTACTCAAGGAGGCACCCCTTTTAGGAATGCCATGTGATGCCATGGTTCAGATATTTAACCAAGATAGAAAATATCAGGTTATAATGCCAGAAAAGAAGGACTGGGAGACAGGTACTCCGGTAAGAGCGGACTCAAACTGGTATACTGACGCCTCTAAAACGGACTACGGCGTTGAAGCGGGAGTATACGCTAAGAAGCCTAAAAAGTCTCTTTCGGTAAGCTTCAGCAAAGACACGACTGTGTTCTAAGCTGAGGTTGCTGCAATTCATCACTGTGTCCGAGAGACAGAAAAATGTACCGAGCCAGGTAAAAGCGTTCTCTGACAGTCAGTTAACACTTAAAGCGATTAGTTCCGCAAGCGTGGACTCTAAGCTGATTTGGGACTGTGTAAGCGCCCTTAATGAGGTGGGCACCCAAAGGAAACTAACTCTGGCCTGAGTTCCTAGCCACTCGGGCGTGAGAAAATTGAGGCGGCGGACGAGCTGGCCAGGCGAGATTCGTCAAGGCAATTCGTTGGAGCTGACCCCTCTTTTGGCACTACCAAGTTGCAAATTAAAAAATCTATCAATGAATGGATACATAAACAGCCCAGAGAGTGGTGGCAAAAGTCACCGGGACAAAGACAGGCAAAAGAGTTCCTAAAGGAGCAGAGGCCTGAATCCACGAGAGATCTACTGAATAAAGACAGGAAGACTGTCAAAATGATTGTAGGTCTGCTGACTGGTCATTGTTGACTGAATAGGCATATGTACAACATAGGCCTGGCAGATGATGCAACTTGCAAATACTGCCAAGAGGAGGAAGAAACGCTAGTTCATGCACTGTGCCAATGTGAAGGCTTGCGAGACAAGTTTCTAATAATGGGGGCGGAAACCCCACAGCTAGTAACTACAAAAGAAGCCGCTCGTCAAATGATGAAAGGCCTTAATTAGAGGGCGAATTAGAGAACGTCCTCTAGGAAAAGGGGATCACATATAGATCTGAAAAGGTCCGGTGAAACAGGTCGATAGACCACCCCAATTCCTAATTTCTAATCTAATCCTCTACTTTATGAAAGATATTCCACTTAATTTTTCGTCTTCTGTAACAAGTTTATATGCAAAAGGAATGAACATTTAAAATTATACTGTTTTATAATTAAAAGCAAAAAAAAAGGTTAAACAAACACACCAAAAAGTACAAAACACAATGTTTTGCCTCAATATCGCATCATCGGGCAGTTCTGATGTACGCTTCACTCGGTTCCAAGGTAAAGGATAGAGAGGGCTGGTCTATGATATTCAGGTGGTAAGGGTATAACTATTTTCTAAAAATAGTTTCTTACGCCGTTTCCTAACTTTTAAACCCAATATTTTATAGCGATATATAAGTGGTATAACTATACAAGCACTTATGTGAGTAACAGCTGTGGCAAAGAGTATGTCAACCTAAGAGCTATAAAATTTCGAATGTCATCTTCTTTGAGTTTGTATAAGGCAATGTCAAGCCTATCGGTAGCTTGAAGGGTACGAGTTTTTGTCCTCGAGATCAAAGATGCTTGCGCTGTTTGTTCGCCTTGTTTTATGGTTTGTTGTGTAAGTGACAGTTTATCGATATTATATATTGTTGCAATCGTTTTGATATTTAACAACCATGAACACTATTATTTCAAAAAACGCATATATGTAAGAGTGAGATAGCTATGTAGCACCTGTAAGAGTAAGATAGCTACATGTTCAACACGAAGCATTATCTTTTTAACATTGTGTTCACATTTCTGTTATGTATCTAGTTCATTATAAAATAAATATGTATGTGACTGTTCTACAAATTGGTCGTTTTATGTCCGCTCAGCGGAGAGTGGTAGTAAATGCACGTAAATCTAAAAGGAGTGAATAGTGGTTAGATAGGACCCCAAAGAAAAAAGATTTAAATATGATTGAAATAATAGTGCAAGTGCCAAAAACAATTTTTATTAGTTATTAACTTACGCCGACCCACATTTCGATTCCCAAGCGAAAAAATCCTATTAGTTAACTTCAATTACAGTGAACTGTGACAATATTAGTCGCGTTTTGAAACTATTGCACTATACATTTTGCAATTTAAAGTTAAGAAAATTATTGATGAATTTGTCCATTGTAGTAAAAAGAACTTTATTGTTAATTATGAAAATTAAACTATGGAAGTAATATAACAAACATAGACAAACCTAATTAATATTCTGTCATGCTTGACGGGCGACACTTGAGTTGAGTGCAAGTTTAAAATTTCTGGGTCACTTTATATGAATATATACGGGCAGAGCAATCTGATTTGGTAGTATAAATAAAATCAACGTTTGTACATTATTTGCACTTTAAAAAATGTCATAAATGTCGATTCCTTAATATAGGTTTATTTATGCTTTGGTTTCCTACTATTTCTTTCAATATCACTGTATGGGGTCATGCAAATGACCCTATTTCTTGTCGTAACGTTTTCCTTAATAATAAAATTTTAACTTTACATTTAATTTATATATTAAAACTGTTAACGTATAAAAAATCATATTATAACAATTGTGATTATCACAATTATGACACTAAAACCAAAGCTACATAGATGGCAAAAGTTCATCAAGTTTTATAAAAGATCTTCGATCAGCTGTGGATGTAGATTATATAACAGTTTTCGTGAGCATGTAGAAACTCATATGATATAACAGTATGCTAAAAAATTGTATATTTCTTGTTAGCTAGATAATCAACTGTTTTAATAGACTAACATCCAAGAGATTGAAATTAAATTAAATTAAAAGCGAAAATTCGTGTTCCAATCTTCTTTTTTTTCGAATTTTCGCTTTTAATTTAATCTAATTTCATTTTACATACACCGATCCCCGGGACACTATAATACTTCTAAGGATGTTATATGATTGTTTTTATGTTTTTAAATTATTTTTGACATGTAATTGGATATAGCACTGTAAGTGCTTTGAAACGAATAGGAAGATGATGCAATAAATTTAAATTGATAAAGAAATATTATAAAATTTGTTCATATTTCTATTTATCTTAAAAATTTTATAGAAGGACTTGTATATGTGTCAAATTACTACATTATAAAATCAAATGTTGGCATGTTATGAATGTTAGATTGCACATGCTAAATCATTCCAATAATAAGTTCTATTTTGTGTGCATGCCTATTTGTAAATCCAGTTTATTATAGGCTAGTTAATTTAAAAGTAGCCTAGCTTAAGTGAAAGAAGTAGTTTATCTACGATCATTAAAATCATATTAAAGTACCTGGGTTATTAGCTATTCGAAGCAGAGACCTGAAGTAACTCGTATTAAAAATAAATGACTAGGGTCCATAGAAACGATGTTTATTGATTCACAAAAGAATTACATAATAAAAATATTTTTACTTTTTGTCATTTCATAAACGTTGAATTATATTTTAGTATAATTTTGGAAAATAAATGTGAGTTTGCATATGAAATTGTTTACGAGTGGGTTAAAAAAGTGTTCAGAAAAAAGACATAACAGAAATATACATTAATATATATAAAAATTAAAACACAAAAAAACAATACACAAAAAACCTTTTAAAATAACGATTATTGGTTCCTGCTGGCTTTATTTTGGATGGAATAAATGAGATAAAATTCACGCTATTCCATACAGATTAATTAAGCATTCCACTTTGACGGTATGTGAAGGTAAATACGAATTTAAAAAGCGAGCTTTAATTTCGAAATACGATGATTGCTGTTCCGGCAGGTTTGATGATCCGGATTAGTGGGACATAATAACTATAAAATGATACTTTTTCTCTTTTTTATATTTTTTAATATAAATTACCTATGTATACTGTCTAAAAATATAACATCACAGTAGATGAGCAATGTCACACAAGCGGAAATTTTATTTTAAAGATAAAAGGCTCGTATAAAGCAAATAAATTGGATTTAAATTGGATGTTCATGTAATTCCTTTATGTGTGTCGACCACATCTGATGCAACCTACCATGAACATGGAACTAAAATTAGAATATCAATAATAATATGGTTTCGAGCCATATTTAATTACTTAAACGTAGTTATGTAAAATAGACAGCATTGGTATTCACAAGATTTAACACGCTAGTACCCGAAATAATATTTAATGACGGCAAGAACAACATATTCCTATATCTATGTATGTGCACATGCATTTGGGTTAGTATTAGTCTAATTTCCCATAGGAGCGCCAGTTGTGCTCTATCTGCATTTATTATGCATTTTAGCTTACTCGGCTCGTATATCTTTACAACTCATTGTTCTAGAATAAGCCCTTTTCGCTGGAATTAAATGGGCCAGTGAATTTTAACAGTCAATTTGCATTCAAAGGTATTGTTTATTCTTAATATACATGTTATATCTACGGTTGTTGTTGAAGTAAACTGTTTTGTTACCTTAGTATATGAGAGTCTTTTGTCGTTATCCGTTCACTTAAGAGAGATTTGCATCTGCTATTGGATGTAAGCAAGCCACCATTAGACTGCGGAGACCGATGATTTAGCGTGCGGACACGGATGATTTGCTATGAGCGGAGGGGTGATAAAGGATAAGCCGACATGATACGGCATTCAGATGTAGATTATTAATGCGGGTGTATTGAAGTATTGAAAGGAATAAATATTATTATTACAGGTGTTGGTGACAACTGTGCCTTTATTACTCTCCTACCCCTAGTAGCACAAAGTGGCGACAAGAATTATTTCGAAGCTGAAGCAGTAATAAAAGCGATTTTACAGGTGCGGTAAATTGTTTAATGAGGTGACAATTACGTTAAAAAAAGGAAAATATCTAGAATAGCCCGGGTGGTTTGAAGATCGTAATGTTGGGCTGTATGGATGTAGAATGACTCCAGAATCACGTTAGAGTGTTTATCTCTTCGCGGGGACCACTCTTTTCTTAAAAAAAAGATGCGTTTTTCAGGTTATGTCACCACAGAAAGCACGTGGAAATTGTGGAAAAAAAAACACATTTATCAATCAATAACTGTTATAACAGAGTATTAAATTGTTTCAACTAACTTATTTTCTTGAAATAACACTTCTTCCTGTATTATTTTTGACAAAAAAGTATACGTTTGTATTTGTAACTATGATATTATGTGGTAGCACTGGCTGTACGTACTTACGTTAGGACAAAAGTTGAAATTAAAATGAAATAATGGGAAAAGCAGCCAAAGATTGATGAAAAGACCATTTCTTATTTACGTGTATCTTAGCTTTCGCTGTATATTTTCAGCTTCATCAGAGAATAAGTTTAATTTTCTGTAACATTTTTGTTTCGTCACTGCGAGGAAACTCCATTCTGAAGCATTTTTAGGTGTATGCAAGCTGATGTTCGGGGTATTTCGACAAAATGATGTTTAAATTTCTGTGTATTTAACATTTCGTACATTTTGAGGTTATTTTTCATGTTTGCAAAATGACAGTTGATACTGATATCTTAATGTGTTGGTGGTTTCTTTCTTTCTCTTATGAGACCGGATATTTAAAAGTTATTTTGGGAATTTTTGAATCCAAAAATATACTGGCTAGTAGTTAAAATTTGATTTAAACATTCTAAATAAATATACTCACTTTGGGTAAGAGTTCTCATACTCTTGATACGCTTTTAATATAAATTTGTTAATGAATTATACATGTTATTAGAAATTACACTGCTTTATTAATAAAAACTTATTTAATACATTGAATGATTAAAAATGAAACTATAAATTCAATCTTCATCAAAATAAAAGACTAAGAATATACAACGTACCCACTACTGGTAAAAAAATATATATAACAACTCATTGGTTTGAAGTAAAATGCAGATTTAATTATAAAGTTTTACTTATTTTTTTTTTAATATTAGCCAGGCAAATCGGTTGTAGAAATCCCAATAATATATATAAAATAAACATAAAAAGAACATGCGGAGACACTGTAAAAAAACAAAGACATTACATTAAAGAATCAAAGTATTCGTCAACACTGCATATTCCTTGTCATTTAGTCGTAGCCGCTTTGCTTTAATATCAAACTCGTCATGGGCATTTGTTTAAATTGTTGGGACAATGCATTATAAAGCAAAGTAAGTATATTACTTTGCTTAAACTATCCTCTACATGATTCGGTATATTGCAGGCTATACAAAATCCTGATCGCCTTTTCTGGAGAGCAAAAATCCTATTCGAACCGCTCACTAGACCCTAAAAAAGCACTCCATAAGGGAAGTGGTACTACAACAACGAGAAATAGGCAAGCCTTGATGCATCATCAGTTGCTACATCTTTGATTTTTCGAATGGCGAAAACAGCAAAAGCCAACACGTGTGCCAGATGCTCGATGTGATGATGAAGGTAAGTATTTGTGTCTTTTTGTCATTAAGTGTGAGACTATTACTTGAAAATCATTCCTTTACCACCCCCGCCAGTTCAGTCTCACACTTTCCCCTTAAATAGGATATTTGTGTCATCTGCATACATACACACTTCTCCGTCAACTACAGAAGATGGAAGATCGTTGACCATAATCAATAATAGTAGGGTCCTAAGGTAGAGTCTTGCGGTACTTCACAGTCAAAGTTTATAGGTTTGATTTTTTCCCCACGCCACTCCACAAGTTGATATCTGTTCGAGAGATATGATCGTAATAGATTTAATGCTGTTTCTCTTATCCCATAATATTGCAGTTTTTTCAGAAGTATTTGTTTGTCCACGGAATCAAAGGCTTTAGTCAGGACCATTTACATTGCAGTTTGTCTTTCATCGCATGTGTCTCATATGTAATTAACTACTCAGATAATTGCAGATGTTATTAATTTATTGTTTGTGTATTCATGTTCTTTTTGGGTGAATGAATTATTTTATTTCTAGGGAGGATGTTAAACGATTGCTGATTGCCTGTTCTAGAATTTTAGATACTGCTGGTAACATGCTTATGAGTCTATAGTTGTTGCAATCATTAACATCACCTTTTTCAAAAATTGGGTACCATTCAAGCGATTTAAACGTTTACTGAACACTGCAGTAAGAAGGCTAGGCAATTACGGAATGTATTACTTTCAGCAAAGCTGTTGATATTCCATACACATCTGTACTATTCTTGCTTTTTAATTTCATGGTGATGTTGAGTACTTCAGTCTGTGCAATGGGCTCAAAAAAACATGAATTGGTACCGTTGATACCCAAGTTTCCCAGAAATGTTTGATGATTGCCTTGTTTCACAATACTGGAAACCACCTTACCGCCAATCTCGCAGAAGAAGTCATTCAAGTTCCGCGCTGTTAGCATCAGTCTTCATCTGTTTTGCGATTGGTATGTGCCTCTTCTTTTATAACTTGTCAAACAGCTTGCTTTAGAAGCCTTAAAGGCGAAGAGGGAGAAAGCTTCAGTAATTTTATATTGAAAATTAGACATCAAGCAGCAAAGTATACATTTGGAAACAGTGCGCAAGAAGTGCTGAGAACCATTAGAACTAAAGAAACAATTGCTACAAAAAGAACGATCGCTAGATGAAGTTATTGAGTTGTACCAAATTCATAAGCAGATTGGGATTCAATCAAAACTGGTGACTGCAGGAAGCAGCGAAGCTGGAAATTATTTAGTTAGAGTAGGAACGTTTCAATTGTTATGGAATCCATCTAGTACTTAGAATAGGTACCCTCGTGTAATACCTTAGGTGCAAAAGGGGGCTAGGATAATTGTAATA
>RXPK01004342.1:0-50938 GCA_004143645.1 Protaetia brevitarsis
CATAATTGGACAATCATATTTTGCCCATTCTCCCTTTCTTCGCACCAGATTTATTTTACACTATCTACATTTCTATAGGTATACTACTATCGTCAGGTATACTACTACCTGTAAATTAAATTTATCTGTGATAATATTACTAGAGTGGTCAACTTTCATATGTGTGTCAGGTAAGTACTAAGTTTCATATATATGATATTAATTTAGCACAAGTATACAATACAGTGTCGGGAAAGAGCAACATTATTTATTTATTTAAGTAGCAGAAATGGCATAGGATTGCTGAAAAGTTTTTAGCATTGTGTTTCAAGATTTTTCTCACTAAACCGCTTTCGTCGAGATGATAAAACATGCTTATATTTTGAAAAAAGCAGTTCAACATCTACGGATGTAACATCCGCCATCCATCCACGCCTAATTAAAATAATCTTTATAGGTAGATAACTGATCAGATGCACCACCACTAATGTGTTGTCCGATTTGTGCCAGCAGCAACTGTTTATCGCACATTGTACAAACTATTTTGGCACTACCATAATGTAAATCCTGGAAATCACCGATATACTTTTCTACATCATGAAACAATAGTTGTTCTCTGGGATTTTCTACGCCCGACATTGTATTACATTTACAATGCGTAAAATGTTAACGGAGAATTGTACTCTTCGCATCAAGACTCGACTAACACTGATACTAGATACTAGACATACTGAATCAGAGGGAGTGATTTTACTGCCTTAAAGATATACTATGGCTAAACGTCCTGCGAAGCGCGAGGCGAGTGCGGCCCGTGTAGGCAGACACGTCTGACCACTGTAAATATTACATATAAATATAGGTGTATTCTAGGTAACAAAAATTCTAATCAAAATACAGCATTATTATGGTTTATAAATTTAATTTTTTTGTAATTGAGTGGGTTTCTAATTAATCGGCTGGGCAGACTTAAGCCCACTTAGTTTAAGACTGCATTCAATAGGTGCTTATTATGGTTTTTTCTTTCATGGATTCTCACTTATTTAGATTCTCATAATTTCAATTAGATCTAGAATCATTTATGGAAAAAAAGAAATCCTGTAGCAATAAAATGATGTATTAAAGCAGACTTGTCAACATTGGGTTTATTAATATGACATAATAGGTTAATATTTGGTTTTTCTAAAATTAAATTAAGTCCTTTTCTAATTAGTTTAATAATCTTCATGAAGGGTAAATAAGGCTTTGAGATAATTCAATGCCAATTTGACGGTTTGCGCAAGTAGGGCAGAGGGTGACCTTCTTTTATAAGAGATGTGCCGAACGGAAAACAACAGGTGACCTCGTTTTACATACGGCTGTTATATATACAACTCAATCGTGTCTTGTGTGCGTCTGATCGATTAATTAACTGCAGTAACTTATCTCCCGATAAAACGTATTCCTGACCATGGCTGTAGTATTTAATATATTTTAGTATTTATTGAAACTATAATTAATATTGACGTCGAAGACTCATTTTTAATAACTATCAAAATAATATTTAAATACTATTATTATGACAATTGTTTTCTACATGTTTATTGTTGAAAAAAGTACATATTTTTGTGAAATTTATAAACCAAATAGGGCAAAATATTGAAGGACTTTATGCTAATCTGATGGATATCTTAATTCCGCATTCATTTCATTCAGACTTAAACCCCCTAGATTATTTCTTCTGGGGATCTCTGAAGTCAATAGTTTACGCTACTCCAGTGGAGAATTTGGACGATTTGCGAATTCGGATAATTGCTGGGTGTAACTCAATTAGAAACGACCCTGCTATGTTTGAAAGAGTTCAACAGTCAATGACGAGAAGATTGAATGGTTGGATCCAGGCTGGAGGAAGCCATTTCGAACATTTATTGTAGATTGAGCAACTTTACACGTACTTTTTGATAATAAAATGTTGTTACTGTCGCCAAAATCTTGTTCGCCATGTATCTTAGAAACAAAGAGGTTTTGCAAAAATCATCATAGAACAAAATATTCTTAGAAAAGCCCAAGGAATAACCCCTAGAATTTTTGCAGCATGTTTACCTAACACCCTGTATATAGTGTTTCATTTAAAATAGCAAAATTCGTGGTGACTTTCAGTTAAGCGGAAGTGTAAAAAAACTAAAATATTTTAGCAAGAAAGTAATAACCAAATTATTGTAAATTCCGAGTTTTTGAAATTAAAAATTCTTTCGTTAAAGCTAAGGCTAAGAGCTTGTAGCCAGCCACTTCCATGAAAAAGACTGTATAATATCTAATACTAGTACAGTTCTACACCTATCGTTTATGTTCTAGAAAAGAAATAATAAATTATATTATATTTTCAAATGTCAAATTAAAAAGAAAATTCAAATAAGTTTTATTGAAATATCTGCAATATTTAAGATTAGTGGCCTAATCTTTCTTAAGAACATTAACACCGATTAATGGCTCTAAGAAGCCAGTGTTGTAAAAAAATAATATAGTAGTGTAAAAATGATGATTTGAATGTTTCTATGTAAACATATTACTATAGAAGAGACAACGTAGACGGTAGGCGGTCGCGGCATTGACTAATTGAACGCATTTATACCGCCTGTCATATTCGCCGGGTTGCAATGCGCTCCTCCTTAATATATTCAAAAGTTTAATTAAAACGTTGTTGTCTCCGAAGCGCTAAATCATAAATCATCTATAATGTTACTCGCGCCTTCCAACGAGGAAACTCATGATCGTACCTTTCGGAACGATAAACGTGTGAGAAATAATTTGGTGGCAGCTGTTAAGTTAATAAAAAATGAGAGACGGGGTAATCTATTTTTGAAATCTCGAGCCGAAGTCCCGCGCGTTATAATATTTCATCGTGTAGTAGTAAACAACGTGCGGGCATTTTTACGTAGGTATCCTATGTGAACGTCTCCTAATTGACGTCATTGTAAGTTCAGCTCGTATTCATCTGTATACCGTAACGTTCCAAATAAGTACTATATAAGACAAAAGTTTTGCATCAGATTTAGAGAGGAATATATGAATTGTGCGAGTGCGTAGTTTGGACGGCGCGGCGGCGTGCCTTTTAATGATAAGAAGAAAGCAAGTAAGATAAAATAATACCGCATCTAGAAATAGGAACATATTGTGATATCATTTAAAAATCACATAAACATTTCATTTCAAAGTATCAAGTTGTTTCACAATTGTTAATACAAAAGATCCATTTCAAAGAATCTGCAGATGGTAAATAATTTATATTTCGGAAAAATTATGTTTCAAAAAGAATAAACACTATCCAGCAAAAATATAAATCATTTGTCCAATTTATTAAAACAATTATTGTATTGTAAAATGTATTTAATTAATTCCGATATCATCAAATGCTTTAAATAAAAATCTAAATTTATAAAAATTACATCTGTCAAAGTATTGACATCTATCGGCAAAAACAGAAAATTTTAACTCTTCAAAAGAAACCTGTAATCAGTTGACAGTTCATGGAATCTTTCAATTGATTTCAATACAAATTACATAGAAATTATAAAAGAGACGGGCAATATTTGAATGAGATATAATTTTTACATTAAATGTCAAAATATTTGATACCGAGAAGTGCCTGGGAGTTGGTAAGATTCAATGCCAACCGGTTTATGAATGTTGACGACCGACAAATGCCGCAATAATTTCAAGATTTTCGAAAGCCATGACCTGAAAAAAAGGGGTTTGTTTTAGCAAAAAATTGAAAGAGAGAAGCGTGGGTAAGAGAAGCAAAAGGACGTAGGTATAGGTTTGAAATTAGTCCCAGAAAAATTAAATTTGCACGCGAAATAAAAAGATTTCACATTAAAAGTGGCTAGAAATTAAAAAAAAAAAACAAAAATTATTCCAACGATAGTACTATTTAACAACTAAAGTGAACATTTAAAAACAAGAATATAACTTAAAAAAAACAAAACATTCTAGAAGAAAATCATCTAGCCAAACATTTCTCAAGTTCTGGAAAGCGTAAAGAGAAACTAGGAGGTATCACCATCATATAAAAGTGACTAGACGACAGGATATTCAGAAGATTCCGCCGTCAACAAGTACACGGAATAAACAGGCCTGTCCTTTATACGTGTGATTAAGAGCTCAGAATTCGTATCTAAAACGATATAAGACAGTTAAAGAACAATTTAATGATCAGATCAATTTCAATCTACATAAAATAATACCAAATTCGTTTATATTGATTAGTTTAATTATTCATTGATGCATGAAGAAATTCGTATTGCTCATTAAAGTCTATTAATTTCAATAATTCCTTAAAAGAAGCGATCGTTTACTGATTAATTTAAAATTGAGTCATAATGAGTACTTTGTGTTAAAGTTTTATAATCTAATCAGCACTTTAAACGGTTTTAAATAGTTCGGCAGAGTTTAGAGGTTAAGTTGTAGAAATAATGATGTAAAAGGGTTAAAATACCCGTTAATATCCAGTTTCTATTTAAATTTGTATTTAATGAACCACATTTATTTGATTTACAATATACGAGTTGATAATTTACCTGAGAATAACCGTGTTTTACTTGTTCTTACTATTTCATTTCACCACACTTTTATGCCGACCGTCATTTGATTTAGCGGCAAATACTTACGTCTTCTAAGCAGACAAAGAGGAATTTGTACAGTTTCACAGTGGTCACATTATCGAAAAGCCACAATTGGAAGGGCATCAAATGAGTTGCAATTTGAATACAGTCAATGTAAGTGATTCTATTCAGTTATCGTTATTTCCAATCCTTTAATGATCCTGAGATTTAAAAAAAATATTGACATTAAAAAATTATTGACGATTATAATCAATCAATTATTTATATATTTTATCTTAATATTACAATAGTCACTTTAATTGAGTGTTCGTGTTTTCAGAGAATATATTCTGAAATAATTTTAACATTATTATTTTCATCCTAATAATTTAATAATATATTTTTGAATTCGTAGTTTACTAAATATGCATATAAATTAAATAAGTAGATAGATCCAAAGACTACACGTGCTTATTCTACTACGCTCGTACAGTTTATAGATGGTCTATACCTCTCTCCATTTATATTCCTAAATCTGATGCAAGACTTTTGTCTTATATAGTACACACATATATATATTATTCGTATAGAGCACATGTATATCGCGGCATCTGAGAGGAGAGAAGAGTTAAGACGTTCGCGCTCGAAAACCGGATCTATTTAACACGTGTTTAGGTCTTCGCGTATGCCATTAAGGAAATAGCTGCCGCCACCCGTATGCAGATTTCATAGCCCGCGCGCGAGCACCTTATCTCGTTAATCAGGTCCGTTGTAGTAGTATTTCAGACTCAACAATTTGAGCGGCGTGCGGTTGCCGACGGTCGTAACTTTGGGATGGCTGCGGTCATCTGCTGTGTGCCGCTTTGCCCATTCCGGACATCAATTAAAACGTCTCGATTCGCTCGTCCGGGCTCGTACTAAGCACTCACACACATACAGAATACATAACGTACGTACGTCAGCGAGTCGTTTGTAAATACCCAGTGCCGGATTGGTAACGATTTCTCTTTGTTTTCGGATTTTGTTTTTTACATTTAAATGGTTTCTGTGCATTAATGGTTATATGTCAAAATGACAGAAGTCTTATTTTTTTTTTAAATTGCTTCGGGTGTTAGAAAATGAAATGGAAATATATATTGTTATGTTATATGGTAAATTTCACTAACAACAAATGTAATTATTTTGCATACATTCCAGTGTATATTGGGTATTAATTAAATGGCGTCGTAGCCGTGGTAATTATGTATATTGGTTCATCGTACGGTAACTGTATGATTTTGACTTAGTTGTCTTGGTATCGATATTAATTTAGAGGCGAAGACTCAATGTTGCTGGTGTTAAATAAATGACTGAAGGTCCATGGAGAAGAGGTGCTCGTTGATAAAAAGTCTTCTTTATATATTTGTTTCACTTTTTCGTCAGTCAAATTAATTAAATAATGTTTCTGTATTTTTTTCGAAATTGATATTTTTGATGTGAATCCTTTTCTGCAACGTATTTGGTTTGTCACTGCGAGGAAATTCCATTTTGAAATACTTTGCTGATATTGGAGGCATTTTATTTAGTTAATGTTTAAATTTCTGTGTAAATAAATATCTAGCATTTCGTAAACTTTGAGGTTATCTATTCTACATAGTTGTAAATGACAGTTTAAATTGAAATTTTAAGGCATGTAAGTTGGTAGGCATTCTTGGTAAAATTCACCATATTGATTTGACGCTTATTTTTATTTTAAATCCAAAATATACTGGATAGAATCTGATTGTTGATTTAAATATTGAAAATAAATGTAGTCACCTTGAGTAAAAATTCTTTTCAACTGTTAAAAAGGTATAAATATCTATATTTTATCTGTAACTACTCATTGGTTAATATAGGGGAAATTACTAATGCGCATGACCAGCAGTGGTGAATTCGGGGCACATGTATAAACGTTTAGCCATCTAGCAAAGGGGATCTAAGGAAGGCAGATTAAAGAATTTATATTTGTTATTAAATAAAATATTGGCCGTGCAATCCTTTATAAAAATCACAATAATATATATAGATCTCAAAGTAATCTTCAAGTTGTATAGTGTTAATATTAAAGGAGGAATACCTTACTTAAGGAAAATATTTTCGGGAATATTTTGGGTGGTCCACCGAAAATTACCGATACTATAATTGGGCGATTTAGTGTTTATTTATCTCCTGATCGGCAATTTTCGGCGTTGACATGAAATTTTTTTGTTCATGTTGTAATTCCCTTATCTGTTGGATACTATCAGTATTTTGCTACCGATAGTTGGGCCTATAGTTTCTATCGATACTGAACTACATTCTAGCTATCGAAAAAATGGAGTCTTACGTGAAACAATCCATCCTGGAGTTCTAACTGGCGTGTTTTGATAGGATTTTTTTGTAATTGAATCGTTTATGTGAGGGACGTTTCATTAGCTTTATCAACTAATGAGGAAGCAAGTTTTTGTATCTCGCAATTCTTATATTCCATCTGTTCGGTGAATATACTATAGTGCACTTGTAAATAACGTTAGTCTGAATCACTTTCTGGTAGGTACCTGAAGTTTCTTCTAAAATAATGATTTTCTAGATATGTTATATTTCCTTGCAGGCTGATTACTCGAGGAACTTCTTATTAGCTAAAAGTATTTTTAGGAATCCAGCGAGTATGAAGTTCTACACAGCATTTTCTTTTAATTTCTTTGAAAAAAGACAGTTACTTTTAGAGTTAATTATAGAAAAACTAACAGAACGACTAAATAAACTAAGAAATTAACATAATTTCCAATGTGCAAAAAGGTAAGTAAATATTTTACAAATTATTTGCACAATTGGGCAATCGCGCTTATTAGTTATGTTAGATAAATCACGTGCTGCGAAAAATTACTGGACACAGTAAGAATCCACTTATCATTACGAAGTTCAAATATTAATAAAATTTATTACATCTAAAAAAGATTTTTCACTTTAAGAGGAGGAAAGCGTTAAAATACTTCATATAAGCTCCACCATCTAACTATAGATGGCAATAATAGAAATTAAGGAAATCATTTATTTATAACTTTGCAATATATGTTACTGAATCTCTAAAATCTAGCCTTTTTATAACAGTTTTCATTAAATCACTAAATGAAGTGGAAGATCACTGGATCGAATGAAATTTCATTAGGGTTAGCAACACTGATTGATGTCGAGATGTTGTTCACGTCCCTAGTGGATGGTTGCAGAAGCTGACACGTACATGGAGCAGAGCGTGTCATTTGCCAGTCCTCCACGAAAAGCCTGTCCCAAGATGTTTTTTTTTTTTACCAGTATGGTGTTGTGCAAGCTTTAGTGTTCTTTTTCCATGGGCGGGTGTAAGCTAAGGTGTAAGGTAACTCAGCCAGAAACACCTATTGTACCCCCATGTCAATTTTAGCCCTCTCAGTCAGGTTGCACCCTATTAAAGAAGTTCGCAATCTGGTTGAGAGTTAACTTACCGACTCTGGGTTCGTCCAACTCATCGACCCCAAAGTGCGTCTGCTTCTCCTCGTCCACTGCCGGGCAGTTGACAAGAAAGTTAGCAGGAGATTACTCCGCACTTCCACACTTTCTGCATAGGGGAGAGTTCACTAGCCCCATGCGGCACATGTGTTTATTTAATGCGCAGTATCTAGTTAAAATTACTGTGAGTTATCTCAATCTGTTGCTGCTCATAAAGACTGGCTTACGGAGGCTCATTCGGATAAAGCTCCAGAGATTTACAGTGTCTTGCGCCGGCGGGTCCATTCCAAAAGAAGCAGTGCCTAACAGCAAGTTGGGACCTGACAAACGTTTTGATGTTGCCATATGAGCTACCACATGTCTGTTCTGGACCTAGGAACGCCAGCTCGCTGGCGCCCCTTGCGAACGTGTCAGCTATTTCATTGCCTGTGATCCCAGAGTGACCTGGCATTCATCTCGATGTATCATTTAGATATTCCGCCAGCTGTATAAGTTTTCTGTGGCACCTCAGTACCACCACAGTCAAATCTCATAGCCTGCATAGCTTTGAGGACAGCCTGGCTGTCAGAGATTATTTCTACCCTTCCATTCTTGTGTAGGCAGTTTAAGATGCCCTCAGCACAAGTCTGGATGGCAATAATTTCGGCTTAAAAAATAGTGGGAGAGGCCCTAGGCTAAAAGCTTCGCCCTCCCCCTCTCCGTCCCTCCAGATTCCAATTGCCCGTGCCGTTACGCGTTTTTGAGGCATCGACAAACCAACGGGGTAGACTCCGATTTGGTTTGCGGGTCGATGCTATTGCAGTTTCCCTGCTAGATATATCTACGCTGTATCCCCCAGGAAAGCTGAAAACGGGCGAGATCTTATCCGCCTTAGGGACAGTGGTACTGTCTGTTCGATATAGTTGAGGATGCTGGTGTGGTCTCCGAAAGTTTTAGTGTTAGGATGAACTTAGTTTCATTCGGCTGTATATTAGCTATGAGTGAATATTGCAGTGTGGAACCAGAGAATGAATGAAGCGAATGTCCAAGGTTGTTTTCACGAAGTGAAAGGCAGGAGCAAGCAATACTGTTTACGGCATGACTTTTATGATGGGTTACATTTTAATTTTTAGACAAATAACTTATTTATTACAAATAGTTACTTACACAAGTAGATAGTAAATTATTTACATGTTACACGTTTATTCTTGTGAAGGCAATGTGAAAGATCTAATTCACGCGCAAGCGCTTCATACAAAGTATAAAATAGGCTGCTTGAAGTCGTATATCAAGTGGACGATCTGCCTTGAATGACAACGACAACTTTGTTCTCGCACTAGTAAGCTTGCATATGGTTATATTTGTTGGTATATTTATATTTATCTGCCTCAAATAATGATGATAGGTGTGTTCGTGACAGCATATTTTTTTTTTACATTTGTCATGTTGATACTTCTGTAAATGCAAATTATTTTAGCAAAAAACCTTTTTTTATAACACATTTCTGTTTGTCTATTCTGTAGGACCTTCACCATTTCCAACAGCCTTTATTAAGCGTACAGTACTACTTGATTTTTTATTCCGACCACCACATTACCGTTAAAAATGTGCAGTGAATGAAAATTGCTCCAACTCTTGTACAGCGAAGCAAAAACACAAAAAAAGAGAAATTGGAGAAGAAAACCTAACCGGCGTATAGCGTCTGAAGCGCGAAGGATCGCCTTTTCCCTTTGTTTTACGTGAAACCGGAGAGCGGCAATATCTGAATCGGGAATTTCGCCTCCCGAACAATAGCGAGAGCGGGAATACTATCGGAGAGAATAACGGACTGGTTTGTTTACTCGGTCGGCTCCAGACAATCGCGGCAGCACTGACTATGTAGGGAAGGGACGCCCGCTTCTGTTCTTCTTCTGCTTCCTCCTTCGTCACTGCCGGCCGTCGGCGCTCTTCCTCGCTGTCGGATAACTTCATTGCATTTCTCGTACGTTTTGTCTCTGTCAAAGGCTCAACGCGGTCGGTCGCCGTATTTATCCGCGCATCGCCGCCCGAGCTTACTGCGGACTGGAATGTGTGCGGGCTATACGCTGACATACAACACGGATGATGTAAATACCCACTCGCACTGACTTTCCCGGAATACGACGTTGTATAATTTTGCGGGTATAATGGTTCGGTTAACAAGGATAATATTTCACCTCACGTATTGACAATAACGTGTATCTCGGTACGGGTAGAAATAAGAAGTAAAAAAGGATAGTTATGAAATGTTATAAATACGTCAATTATAATTTACTAAGTTAAAAAAAAAAGAGATAAATATAAATAGGCATATTCGTATATAGATAAACTTGCATACTTGGTGTTAAAGAAACCAAATTTAACAATTCTGTGATGAGAATTCAAAAGACGCATATTTTGTTGTGTGATATATTTTTGAAAACTTAATTTAAACGTAAAATAACAAATAAAATGTCCATGAAGGATACCAGGGTGGAGAACGTTTGAAAAGAGACAAAGTACTTGACAAAGCACATAGCTATTTATTTGGATATTAATCGATTTAGTTCAGGCGTGGTCAACCCGCGGCCGCCGTGTATAATTTTGCATCACAAGTATTTGTATTTTATGTATTACTTTTGTTTTTAGTGTAATTGATTGTGAGATTTTTGTTTTGTGTATTATTTTGGGTAAATATTTTAAAGAAATTGCCTTACAACAATAAATGTTGCAAGTTATAAAGAAACGTAAACATATACATATAATGAAAGAAGTAAATTCATTTGCGGATGTGCTGTATATCAGAATCGATTAACGTCTCATTTAATCCCTCTATTTTGCAAACACATTGTCTACTTTATCAGCAGAAGTAAATTAGAGTGCAGATGAAAACAAGAGGACACATTTCAAGTTACATAAATTATTACAATTTTAAAAACGTAACGTTCAAGACACATGATAAAACGGAACAGTGCTTGATGTCGCAGCCAATAGCAGCCCTGCTCATAACTTATTTATTTATAAATGTTTTTTAATGAAGTTTAATAAAGTTCATTATTTTTTCAATTTGCTTATAATATTTTATTACTAGCGGTTTTATCGGCATGGTTAAGAAATTAATATTTTGGCATTAATCGATTTTTGTAGCTTCGAAAAGATATAATTTGTTAGTTTTTGTTTCCTCGATTACCAGTAATTTGAATTTTTATTTTCCAATGAAGTGCCACGAATACCCTGAAAATATTTTTAACCAATTAACCAAATACTAGGAAAACACAGCGGTTCCAATCTCTTGTTTTATACCATAGTAGGACATAACAAAGTACCTACATTATGACAGCTTTTACATAAAAAATGACATTTTTAAATGGAACCTCATGCGTCCTCGATCCTCCGCATTAATCTAAAAAAGAAACTTTTTTTGATTTCAGTGAAGCAAGTCCTTAGTACTTAGTTGAGTTAAAAGTTATTTCTCTGTAGTTGAACAATGCTGAGTACATTCACATCCGTTAAAATGAAAGTGATAAATAAGTAGCATCATAGAAAAGTTGGCCGCTGTTAGAATTAAACAATAATTACTAAGTTAATTGCCAGTTGTGATCCTTATGTGTGTCTGGGTCGAAATTTTCCTAATTATTTATAAAATTTTCCTTGTTATCGTTTTCTAAACGCACTTAAAAAACAATATTGTGTTATATGACATACTTTGTAATTAGGAAAAAAAGATCAGTTTCAGTGAAAACAGTTCCTTACGATGTCGCAGACGACCTTTTGTTTCGAACTGGATTACTTTTATAATTTAGCCTAAGTGATTAGGATGTTATTCCTGACTCAAATTGTATATAGCTTTATTTTGAAATGGGACTTCTAGCATACATTTTATTTTAATTTGTATTTATCGTTTATTTCGTTAATAGAAGAAAACTGATTTCATATTATTTATGTGAATATATAAAATATGTGGAATTGCAGGTATATTTTTAGTTGTAATCTGCTTGTGTGTGTGTGGTGTGTGTGTGTGTGTGTGTGCGTGCTGGCGTAAACTTGCTAAAATGATTCGCGTGTGTCACGAGGACAGTGCAACGTCCACAATCTGCGGAAAGTTGGGGAAAAACTGTGGAAGAATGCACGTACGCAACAAGGAAAGGGAGTCGGTTACCGTGCACAGAGCGGTAGCGCAAGGAGCCGCCATTAAGCACCAATAGAAGAAATACTTATATATTTGTAAAAGTCAGTCGCATGAGAGGGGAAGGGGGATATACCTGTTAGTGCTGGTGAATAAATAAATGAAACAATTGAATCTTCTAAGATCCCTTAATTTTATGTTAAAAGAAGGAGTAATTAACTTAGTAAAAAACATACCTATACTTAATGTTTAATGTATTTATATTTTGCATTCAATAATGTACCACTAATAATACAAGTCTAAAGAACAATTACACTTATTAGCTTTTTTTTTAAAGTATTTACGTACAAGTTGGTACTCAACTAATTCTACATAGTTGTGTATGTTATTTACATTGTACATTACTTACAGTCTCCTAATTTTTGGACAAGAAGGCGCAGATAGATTTGAGTGTAAAACTGTCGAGAATCGTATTTATTACTTGAGAAAACGTCAAATCTCAGAATCTTTGAGAATTATATCTACACATTACTAATTATCACTCTCGAGTTTTACTCTGAAGTGCGTCTGCGCCTTTATTCAGTCATATCTGTGTGCTTTCAACATATATATTTTTTGGCAAAATCACAGTTTCATTTAAGCATAATAACTCATGCGCTTTCCTACTTGATTTTGACATTAGATTCGCGGGAAACACTGGTTTGTGTGCTAGCGTTAGAGCTGACGTACAATTCATCGTGAATCAATTGTTCTATTTTCATCCGCAACATTAGTTTTCTCTTAATTGGAACTTGTTTGAGGTGCGCATGTAAACTCATTAGAAATTGGTAATCATCGTCATCTTGTAAGTTTGTCCGAGGCGGGGGATGTTTTGAACGCAATGTGTCTTCCGTTCCGCAGCTATCCATTTCTAAAATATCCACGTCGTCATCTTCGGACGCACGTTTTATTCCCCTGCTCGCTGCTTGTTGATAATGAGATTGCTGTCGAGCTAATTTTTGCGTGAAAGAGAGAGGGTCTAGAGGTCCATCGTCGTTGACGGAAGGAGATAGCAGTGTCAGGGAGTAGTCGGCTTCGAGTTGCGGTTCGTTTCGTTTTAATGTTATATCGGTGTTCTTGGGTTTTATGCTGAGGGTTATCTCTTTGATGAATTCCATCGCTTTAAAAAAAGGCCACTTTGGATTGTCATAGTTTCCGATGACGCACATTTTACGCAGGAGTTTCCGATAAGTGTCTTTTAAGTTTTTCCAGCGTGTTTTCACAATGTCTTCTGCAAGAAAAAAAATATACATGAAGACATAGATCTAAGAAACAAATCAAAAAAAGAAAACAAGTGCCTAGCCGAGTTTCTGCGCTGTAATGGACCATTAGATTATGATTAGTGTGCCCACAAGGATCTATTTCATCACGACCTTTTTAAATCTACTGCCATCTCCTTTATCCTAGAATAGAAGGCTTTCTTTCATTTTGCCTTCTTAAACAGACTTATTATCTTTATAGTGATGGCTAGGTCTTATAACACCGCTGGTAGAATTAAAATTAAGGCGCCTTGTTTAAATATTAAGCAAATAATTAAGGTTAGTTCAACCTAATATTAACAAAAGAGAATGTTCTCCCACGATTGTGATGCAAGTTACTTCAATCTAATTCAAATTCAATAAATGTTACACTACAATTGTGAATGAAAACTATTAGCTTTACCAAATATGTAATAACATGTATCAATTAATGTTTGCTGAGATGCATTCCACAAATATCTTACTAACAGAAATTAATTTATTTAAAAACATTTCTTATAAGATATGCATTGATAATAACAAATATTTCATATTTCACACACTTAAAAATTAGAAATACTTCGGTTCCTATTTTGTATAATTATTTCTACACAACAGGACTAAACAGTTTATATCTTCACTTCACACGGCTAAAAGACTATCCAGGTTTAAAAAAGTCTAATTTTGTAAAGCTTATAAGACAAAACAGGCAACAAAACTTAAAAAGAACACAACTAAAGATAAGTCTACAACAACAATAGGAGTGATACAAACAACATTGATGAGGTGA
The DNA here is from genome assembly GCA_004143645.1 of Protaetia brevitarsis. Lineage (NCBI taxonomy): Eukaryota > Metazoa > Arthropoda > Insecta > Coleoptera > Scarabaeidae > Protaetia > Protaetia brevitarsis. The sequence goes on from RXPK01004342.1 coordinate 14,209, forward strand.
AAATTTTGAAAATGGTGACAGAATCGGCAAAACAAGGTTCTGATATGGCATTTTTCGGATATACCAAGTGTTAGTATGTAGATACCAGTCAAGTTACTCCCTGGTGAGGAGCTGAATGCGTGAACGCCGCATTTCTGCCAGTGCGAGCGGTTGCCATGGGAACGGTGATGTCAGTGGCAAACGAAGAGAACTACAACTAGGAAGAGATTGCAGCTGGTCAGCCAGGCTACTGCATGTTGCTTATATATTTTGCGAGAATTTTTTACTCACTTCTTCACTTGGATATCTACGCCTAAATGGAAATATTTATATTTCTCGTCACATTTTTTTTTTGCACATGTTCTGAGGCATATTCTATCTAATTCTAAGTTTAGTCTTGTTGGAATGCTTCGCCTACATGTGAAGGCACGAACCGCTACTGCATCTGAGAGCGTCTCATCATTTACGTAGTTATCTGCTATGGGTTCTTCCAGTTCATTAGTAGAAAACCCATTCCTGGTACCATATTGGTACAGAACATAAACTGGAGTTTCTTTTTTCTCTCGGTAGAATCTACAGCCAGAGTTTTTTGCCTGGCTTATGCAATGCATATACCTATTTAATCTATACGTGACTGGTGAATAGTCCTACCATTTTAGCAATTTTTCTTTGCTTTGTCTTTAGTTAATTCAAGCCATTGTACCTGTTAGCCTGTTCTTGTGTTGTGATTTGTGACACAACACACAACTCCTTCGACTTATATCCATTCGTTAAAGAACTTTGCAAATTACGATAAAAATTCCTGATGATCTCCTTTGAGTTTGCTGTACCGGTGCACAGTGAATCCAATAAAACCTTTGGTCAGAACATTGCCCAAAAAAATGAAACTTAGGCTATTTTCGGGCAAAGTACCCTACTTGATTATAATTAATTGGAATATCCACTCCAAAAATTCTATATTTGATTGGTTGTAAAATTGTAAAAAAAACAAACAAAAATAAAACTGAATATTAGTTTTATTTTGTTTGTTTATTTAAATAAGTAAACAAACAAAATAAACGTATCGTAAACTATGTAATAGTTTTGAGAAATTTGCACACAAAAAGTACGTTCCATTTTTTTTTTAAGGAAAAAGAAAAAGTTTTTCATTTGAAAAGTGCAAGTAAATAGTATTGCTTTGAGACAAAGAAGTAAGAAGAAAATTCCCATTTTTTTCTGGCTTTGCTCAGCTAAATTTTCATTAGATTTGCTATCATACTGCAAGTTATTGCCTCTGGAAAGAACACTAACTTAGACAAATGTGACTCCTACTCTTTAGAAACCGTTTGGCTGTATGTCTCATTGCATTCCTGATTTTAAATAAATAAATAAATAAATAATTTATTGGTGCTGGTACTCATATAAAAAGTATTTACACATCAACGTCGTTGATATTTGGCACATGTTTTTGGTTTTTTATACTTTAAATTTTCAGTTTTATATTTTTTTTTTGCTATAAGTCAACGTTATTCAAGTAGATCAAATGTTTTTCGATATATTTTTAGTTGTTTCTGTAATACTCGTATCTAATGTCTCCAAGGAACCAAAAATTATATTTGCGAAAGCTTAGACAGTAACAATGGAGTGATCTTTTATATAATTGACTGCACACCCAATAAACCATTTTTGAACACTAACAAAGTAGTCGATACTTCTACCTCATTCCTATATACCACACAAGAAATACATACATATATTTAATGTATTAAATGCATAGGTTTACTACATGACATTAAAATTATTAATTAAAATGTTATCAAAAATATACATTCTCATTTTTTGGAATGTATTTAGATCTAAATTGTTGATCCAGGAGGAGAGAATACTGTAAAATACTTCTAAATTTGATGCCTGCTACCGTCCATAATGTTTTAATTAATTCGCGGCAAAAAGTTTATTAGAAAAGTATTGATATCAAATGGATAATTAAGCGAAAAATCTTAGGAGGTAAGACAGAAAGAAATCAGGAAAATATGAATCGATGAATCTAGACAATTACACCGGAAATTGACAAATGAGGACATCTTGCATTATTACTTTTATTCAAGTGTAAGGCAACATGAGGCTCTAAAAACGGTCTAAAATTTATTCCCAAAGAAATTGATATGCTTATTATAATAGTAATACCATTTTACTGAGGAAATAAATCGAAATAAAGAAACTGAGAAGGATTGGAAGTAGATATGTGGAATCGTGTATAGCAAGCAAGGTGTCAAAACATTGGTCAATATTTTGTTTTAATTACTCTAATATGTATCGCCTTTCTATTGCCAGATTCATTTCCTAGAATATTTCGGTGTCAGGTTGTTTGATAATCATTACACGTTTGGCTGAATAATTTTTACCCTTATACCTATAATATTTTGAAAAGCGGTTAAGAAATAATGTCCAATATCATCCATTCGTTCGTTCCACTGTGCAGTGGGCTTTGCTAACAGTCTGGCATCATTTCATATCTTTGTCAGAGGAGTATGCTTTTTAGATCGAGTAACGTTTGATGATCGGCACTGTGCGATTTGCTTATCGGCGTTTAGCTGTGCATAAGTTTGTAAGCTGCTGACTTAGCGATTGGCTGAATATAAATGTATGGCGGTAAAAACTTTAGAATTATTGCCACAGGTAGGATTCGATTTCATCGCAACTGTGGCATACAAACAAGTAAGCCGTTGTATACAACTTAACATTTTAGTCGCCTCCATCTGCCGTCTCTTTGGTCGCCATACTAATGTTTTGTTTGTTAACATAGGTCTAATTACTCGTGCGTATAACCACGCAGTAATCATACAGCAACTTATGTGCACACAAATGCTTTTATTTTATCATTATATGAAAGGCGCAGCAATGTATGATCATCCGCTTTGTACATTTCAAAGGATTCCTAAATACCTAAGTTACTGTTTGTGACAATATTTTTGATTTTGGTGAGTATTATACGTACTAGGGACGTCCATATTCTCGGCCACTTCGTTCCATAACTCTTCCCTGGCGACCACATCCACCTTGTCCCACGTAGATTTGTCCCAAAGCGGTTTCCTGGCACGGACGGCTTTTATGAGTTCGAAATTATTCATGTTGGCGCGACCAGATGAAAGAGTGACATGAACCTACCGCACCGAACAAACGACTGCCGCAAAGTTGCCAAGCAACGGTCGTGCCGCATCGCTCCTTGCCTCGCCTCGCCCCGCCACATAACACGGCGGCGACTGTTTGTCGCGCTTTGGTGCCGCGGCAGCGCCGACGTTGCCGCCGTTATCATCGCCGGTCGCATTCCCCGTGTCTGAGTGTCTGTCGTTGTGGACATGTTTAAATATGCGCGATTTAATCTGATACTTCTCGGTGCGGTACTGATAGTAGGAATAATACAATAAAATCTCACTAATTAATTACGATAAATTATCAGACTTTTTGGACCTAACTTATTTTTGATCCTCAGATTGTATAATAAAGGCAGAAATTACATATTTATTTGGGGAAAATACCATTTTCGATTCATTTAACGCACGCCCCGCAGTACAAAGCGAAAACAGATTGAGATAAATGTAAATGTCGCAGGGTTCAGTTACCTAATTAAAACAAGTTAACCAAGATAAGCAGTAACTTCTGGCACAGATTTTCGTTTGTTGTGAGTTGACAATAGTTATCCCTAGTGTAAAATTTAGAATGGAATTTTGTACATAATGAAAACAGTGTTGGAGTTGGCTGAAGAAACTAGTGTTTTTTTGTTAGAATTCTTTCCAACAGTAATTTGTGGTATATATTTATACAGTGCAGCGTTTACAGGCTGATTCACTCCAATTCTCACCTTTGGGATCTCGCTTATTAGTGAATATAGACGGTAGATTTAAATTTGACAAAGATGCTAAATTTCGTGGTTATTACGATACTGGAAAGAAAGTAGACTTCGAACGAATGACGTTAGAGATTCTTTAAAAAAAACGAAAAAAATCTGATTTTCTTATTTTACCTCTAGAACTTTATTTGACGTTGCAGAGAAAAACTAAAGACTGTCAAGGCAGCTTTTAATCTTCTATCTAACGGTGTACTTGATTTTTTTAACGATGTTTGGGTTCTTGCCGGCAATTATTAACTTTCTTATTTCGTTTGGGCGCAATACCTATTGGGTTTTGTCACTGTTAGAAAGTTTTTTTTTCTGATTCCAACCACGTGTAACTTCAATATTTCATCAATATTATCCAAATAGTAAATTAAATGTGCATTTTTGCAGAGTTTATCAATAAGGGAAGTAGCGTCAGAATTAAATTTGATCTCAGACTCGAGTTACAGAAAATTTTAACTTATAATTTACCGTTTGTGAAATATACCCTTGATTTTCTTCCAAATTCCTGATGAAGGGTTAACCTATGGAAATATATCCCGGTTTCTTTTAGACCGTATGAAACTTCCATACAGTTAGCGTTGATCGAAAATCAATTTTAATTAACAACCAACAATCACCTATTCAGTTTTGGTTGTGGCAAGAAACCACTAGAGATTTTTTTTAAACGATAAAGCGGAACAAATACGAATCAAGATTCATAAAGCTTGAATTTGTCGTACTGCAAAAATATCAATATATGTATACTGAAAATATAGTTCCTGCGTTAAATAAAGTAGTTTTGTTTGTTATTTGTTTGTAGGTGAATGTATAATGTGTGTATTACACTAATTGCACATTACATTAAAAAAATCTAATTTGTACACTTAAAAATAAAAGGTATGTAATGTTAACAAACGTTCATGTTGTCCATAGTGTAGGTAACATATCGACATTCTAAATATATGATGAGTCAAGCTAATGCAGGTAATGGTGTGTGCGATATGCTGGGAACTTTTAACGAATAGAGTGGAAAAGAATTAAGGAATATTTGTTGACAGATACTGTTCCAAAAAAGAAACATGTTATAATTCTATTGTTTATTTCTTTCTTCTAATAAACTTAAAATTGTTTCTAATAAAATATTTTTCGTTAAATCTCTTCTGTTCAGCCTTCATGATTTTCCAATTTTAATTTAATTATTTTGTTTTTTAAAGTAACATTTCCCGGCATCGTCAAACTTATATTTTTATAAATAAATTGTAGAAAACAATATGTTCAAAATTCCAATCTGTTTTATTATTAATTATATGTATATAATTATTATGAGAAGAAAATTATTTATAACAAAAAGATTGGAATTTAAGAACATATTGATTTTTATAATTTATTTATATTAAATCTATCATTGTTTGTGACCTTATACATGTATATCTTTAAAGAACTTAACCTACCAAGCTTTTATCTTTATTGGTTGTTTCGTGGAAATAGTTGTTATAAGTAAGTATCGCAATACTATGAAACTTACATCTATAGTACTTTTACTGATACCGCTTTGTTTCGTTCGTTCATTTTTTTGTATGTTCTATCAACTGTTTTCATTTATTTTGATGTTGTAAAACGGTAAAATTATAATTTTTTTGCTAACATTATCCTTTGTACTATTTCCCAATTTTTTTTAGCTTAAATTTCCCGCGGAAATTCAGTATACATATAACCGAAATAATGCTTTTTTAGAGACTTTTGTGCCAACATATTCGTTATTGTTGTTTACCGATTCAGAACATTCCAAATGAAACATAAAGCATTTTGAAAGACTTTAATATTGATGCAAATAATAATTTGGTATAGCGTTGAGGCAAATAACAGATATTAAAACCTTTCTATTCTATATTTATTTCATATTTTTTTTTGAAAACAACATATTTCGGAAAAATTTTGTCATCTTCAGGTCTTAAAAAAAGTCATCAAAAAGAATAAAATAAATGTGCCCGATTTTTTTTGATAATTAAAGTTTTTAATATAAATAAGGAACATTTTAAAATTGTAAATAACAAGCTATGTGAGTACAACCACAAACATAATGCAAAAAGATATTGTTACTTGAAAATAATGCTAGCTCAGACAATAAGACGTAGTACATAAAATTACACGGAAAAGAAACTTACTTCGTTCAAGTGAAACCTGCAAAACCAAAAAATAAGATATAATAATCAGTAGAAGTGGATTAAAAAATATAGCGTTTACCGACAATAAATATTTCATATAAATCGATAAATAATCGATAAGTTTTCGATATTCTTCACCTAGGAAACTACCATTTACATTTACATAATTTACGTTTTAATATATCAACACGAATGTAGTATCCTTGGGAAGTGAAAGGATCCAAAGGTATCATTGGAAATCAAATAATTAAAACATTTTTTTTTATTTATTAATACGAATACGTATAACTCCTAATATGTTCGCATCTTTATGGAATTCCAGTACATGTTGGAGCAAATATTTTATTCTTGGAGACGATATTGGCTGACTTTTATAATCCAATAACAGTTTATTGCGCACATTTTTAGATTTTGAAACACCATAATTAAGTCCCTTCTACTTACACTGGACCAGCCGTTATAATTATCGATAGGTGGACTGACCAACTATTTTTGCAAATATTTAACTTCAATTTTTGATCCAATCCAATACAAAGAACAGATTAAATGTAAACCACCAGATGTTCATCTAGGGAAATTTATGGAAAAGTGTTCCTGTTTGCGAAATACATTTGGAGGATTATGTTTCTAAACTTTTTAAAAAATCGTTATAATTAAATGTAAAAAGGCTACTACAATTCAACAGTGAAGATTTGTTTATACTAACAAAGGTTAGTCTGTTAATTTGGGATATTGCGTTTTTTTAATATGAATTTTTCTGAGAAACGTGGTAAAAATTCTAAATTAATAATGTTACACAACATAGATGTAGACATAAATAAAGCTGTAAATGATTTTTTCCTTTAGATATACATGCAGTATTTCATAAATTTTATGTAACAAGAATATTTATTTGTCATTTTTCATTGCCCTCAATAATTCTATTTTAAAAGAAACTGACGTGGAACGAGATTATGATTTTAATAATTTAAAAGAGCGAGTTTTAAATATGTGTGTGTGAACCTATAGTTATTGATGTTCCTTAATTAGAAATCAGGAACTTGTGGCGAGCTTTCGGCTTCCTACTTCCTAACCGTCTCGTTGGAAAGTTATACATTCCGCGTATTCAATCTAACTCGAGCGAATTAGCGGCCGAAATGGGACGGTTCGCGGAGTATTCGTTCCCGTTCGTGTGGGTGGCAGCGCCTTTCCGCCTACGCTGCGCGTCGGTCGTGGTGATGGCGGGAATTTAATCGAGCTAATTCGAAACGCGTCAAAACCACTTATTTCAACATATCCGGTAGAGTGTCGCTTCGACATAATACGGTGGTTGGTTGGTTAGCGGGCTTCTCATTCCTCTTGCCGGTGTACTCGGCGACCGGATGTTCATCACCTCCCGGACTGATTTTGTTACGCTTCGATGCTCTCAACGTCTGGTTATGAAGAGATATGTTTTTTAGTTCTTTTTTGCTTTAACGCGAACGGGCAAGGCAACCGTTCGCGGCAATACAAATTGCTAAATTTGATATTGTATTTTTTATCTATAAAGTCCAATTACCAACGTATTGCTGTGTACTGATGATACCAGCATAAATGCAAAATGAAAAGTAAAAAAAAAAAAATGAAAATTTAAATTTACTAGCTCAGCGGATAAAAATTTAAAAGGGCGCAAAAGAACTCTTCACTTCAGGGTTACCCTCACAATTGAACTAATCATGAAAAATAAAATGTGGGCTTTTGAAAAATTTACTTTCTTTAAAATCCCCAAAGATTGGAATCGTTGATTCAAAAATAAAAGAATAGAAATTTTGAATGACGTTAACAATCATTAAATTTATTGTTATAAAAAAAAAAAAAAAAAAACATTTAATTACAATGATGCAGAAAAAATATGAATTTAAGATTCTGGCCGAAAACACAAACTGCATGAATCTACAATTACTAGAGGACAATTCAAAATCCTCTAAACAAACAAAGACAGATTTGTCTAGAAGAAAAACCTTTTTCACAAAAATCCACGTGGTCTCAAAATTACAACACACTAAAATTAAGTTAAACGTGGATAAAACAAGTATAATTATATAATTGAAATTTAATCACAACCACAATGCTTCTTTTCACCTAATCCGAGGTGATTAATTACTCAAAACTAAACTGAAAACTAAGAAACGGAAAAATAAACTCTTAAAACTAAAAAAACATTTTCTTCTAGAACAACATAATAACTGATCTTACATCCGATATGTGCACACAACCAAAATACAACAGCAATTATCAATTACAGAGTTGCTTGAAGGATGAGAAAATTACAAATTTAACGAACTACAGTTTAATATGTAGTTCGTTAAATTTGTAATTTTCTCATCCTTCAAGCAACTCCGCAAGAATGAATTTACCAAAATGGTAGAAATAAAAAAGAAAATTAACTGTCCTTACACCGAGATTGTTCGAGCAACTGCCGTCCCTCTGGGTAACACGGTCATATATATAAAATACAAAATCTGCGTGCACTCGCAGCGCATAAAATGCAAAGAAAATTCTAGCATATAAACTACAAAATATATAATACTGACGAAAGCAATATGTACAAATGAATGAAATTAATATACACAACTGAACAATTGTTCAGTTGTTACATTAAAAATTACATTAAACTTAACAAACAATTCTATTAACAAAATCTTTTCGAAATAAAATATTAAAATTGTGGAAACTCTATCATTACATTGATAAAGATGATTTGGAATTAATAAAAATACAAATTTGAATTTCCGGAAACCCAGGTGCCAGACCACAGCAGTATGTTTCTTTTGGTTAGTCTGTGTTGATTAGTAATAACTTTTTAGAGGAGATGACGCGGAAAAGTTTAGGTAATAATTTTTTTTCTTATTTTTCTTAATTTATTCGACCTTCGGTTGATAATGAGAGCCCACTGTTCCCAAATTGATAAAATCTCGTGTAGCGTGGAGTGATCGGATATTTTATGTGTTTAAGGTCAATTTTTCTTATTCTTTTATCTTATCTTAATAATGTCGTAATAAGAACAGATACCTGTATGATATACCTGTACCTTTGCAAATAAATGGAGCAATAAGAAACAAATATAAAACTTATTTTAATATTAACAGTGTTTGCCTTCTTTCTTTTCCTCAAACTTTCAATATTTGTTTCATAAAAAATGAATATGATTGAGAATTGAAATTTGAAAACTGTGTCTCATTTTTACTCATGGTTTGAAGAAAACATGAGACAATTATGGACAAATGTGAGGCAGTTATAATAATTGGTCTGTTGATCGTCTGATTCCTTGGGTAATAATAAGGCAGAACATGTAAAACTGGACGTAACAAAACTAGTTTTTTTTTTTATTATTTTCACCATCAAGAAAATTATAAGATTGGGCGAGGGCACTTATATTTTTCACTTACATAAGAAAAGGTTGTTAAAACCTGCTCAAATAAAAAGGATCTGTAAAAATTCGGTTTTAACATACTCCATATGTATTATAGTTAATGGGAAATGTGTAGCATCAATTAGTTCTTTCCGTGCCAGAAAATAAGAAGGGGCAGCTTCACATTAATATCTTCTACTAAAACATGCGTTATTTTCTATAATCCAAAATACAAATGTCTTACTTGTCCCTCACGGCATAGAAATTTGATTTTATATTCGTCTTTTGAGGGAACTGAGTTTACCTGTCCCACATAGTGAACGAGCAAAGATACAGCAAAAGTTTCACAGAGCTCTTAAAAGTTTTTAGAGGGTATAGTAACAGCGCAAACTAAAATGCCAATTTTATCTTTTAATATATTACCAATCTTTATTTGTTATTTATGGTGATCAGGAGTTAAAGAGCAGCACAACAATATTATTTAATAGGTACTTTAAAAATAATGGAGGTCGGGCTGTTTCATTTTTGCCGAATGTTTTGAGCGTGTCATAATTACCCCATAATTACCTCTATATTAGTTGCACCTGTAAGGTTATCTTAAATCCCTCTTAAGCATCAATAATGTATACCTGCAGTCTTTCAGATAATCTTACAGACGCTACGTATGCAGTGTGAGTCGTTAAGAATGGGAAATCTGGCAGAAATAGTAGAGCTTAAAACATGAGAATTGAGCGCAACAGGCCTTATACAAATCCTGATCGTTTATTTCTATATTTCCCAATTATTCAGCAAGTTTTCATAGCGTCAACGTAAAAATTGGTATTATTCCTTTTTCCAGCATGATAGCTAGGAATTTGTCATCACTTTTACCGTTGCTCATACAGAGGGCTAGTTACACCCTGCTGAATAGGAAAGCTTATCTTTTTTGTGTATGTAAAATCATATAAACCGAATAGAAAATTTGAAAAAGCAACCTTTTTTACATGAAAAATACATACGATGACAAAAATACTCCAAACTGTGCTACTGGTAATACTGCAAACTCCTCCTAGACCCCTCACCACGAACTGCACTAAACTGGACGTACGTTTCAATAGCGAAGCTATTATCATCAGCAGAAACACTGAACTCAGGCCTAGGAGAAGTTTATATTATAAAATCGACTTTCCAACAGGGTAGCAAGCTGATGCCACTGTCACTACAAGCGGTTTATTACTGGTAAATAACTTATTTAAAGGCAACTTCTCGTAATGTCTACCACCCACTACAATGCGCACTTCTCTATGCGTTTTCTTAAAGATCTTCTGATGTTAAAAAACAGTCCTGCCTTATTTGATATTGGCAGCTCCTTGAATTGAATCAACTCTTCGCGGGACTCAATTCTTTCCTTGTAGATTATTTCCTTGATATTAGATCAAACAGTGAAATCCAGAGGGTTAAAATCTGAACTTCTAGGTGGCCAAGAAAATTCACTTTCACGACCAAACCATCGGTGTGAAAACTGTTCCATCGTGCATAAACAACATATTTTGTCTTTGTTCAAGTGATACATCTTCTAGCAGCCTATTTCAATTTTATTCGAGAAAATTTAAGTATAGTTGCACGTTCAGATTCGATGGAAGTTCAAAGGGACCAATGAAAAGCTCAGGTATCATCTCGCACCAAATGTTTATTTTGAATTCGTGCTGCAAATGTCTTTCCTTTAATGCGTGTGGATTCTCTGAATCCCACAAATGATTGTTTCTCCAGTTGAAAACTCTACGTCTAGTAAACTTGCTTCATCGGTGAAGAGAATTCTGTCCAGAAAATTTCGGTCTTCTTCTGTTTCGTCTGTAAAAACTGCGAAAATCGTAGACGTGCAAGAGGATCCTGAGGTAATAAATTCTGCAGAGGAGTAAAATGATAAGGATACAGTTTCTCTTTTCGTAAGATTCTATTGATAGACGTTTGACTTATTCCTGTCGGCAGCACACTTGAACGGCAGTTACTTACGCCTTGATTTTCGATTACACGAACTAGAAATTCCTCCTCTTGTTCTAGTAAAATTATTTTTGGAGCACCATTATAAAGCTTAGGACGAAAACATCCAGTTTCTCCCAGGCGATTATAAAAATTTCTAAAAAGTTTATGATTTGGTTGTCTTCAGTTTGGATATAATTGTAAATATCTCCGAACTGCAGTAAGTCAATTAAAATCTGTTTGAGCAAAAACACAAATCATATCTCGCATTTCACTATTTAAAAGTCATTTTGCCGTGGCGTTGTTTATTACTACTTATTCTTATACAAATAAGACAGAAAAAATAAGGCCACTTGCTTAGCACTTTTTGACACAAGCTTCACAAACATAAATAATGATAGCTGTCACATGGATAAGCCAACTTTATATCTTAAGAATTAAAAATTACGGTAGTAACTCGAAATGCACTGAAACGTTCGAATGCAAATATCTCGAAAACGGATCAAGATATCAAAATTAACAAGTATACATTTTCTATGTAAAAAAGGTTGCTCTTTTAAATTTTCTATTCGGTTTATGTGATTCTGCATACACGAAAAAGATAAGCGTCGATTACCTATTCAGCAGGTTGCAACTAGCGCCCTCTATGAGCAACGGTGAAAGTGATAACAAATTCCTATTCATCATGCTGCAAAGCGTAGTAATACCAATTTTCATGTTGATTCTATGTAAATTTGCTGAATTATTGGGAAACTTAGAAATAAAATTATTAACTTGAACATTCTGTATGTCTTAAACAAGCAACATTTGTATGTTGTGCTTAATCCTCATATTTTAGGCTCTACTATTCCCAGTTTCCAGATTTTCCATTCCTACCGACTTACACTGTATGCATAGAATTCCACCAATAGTTTCTTTTTTTATTAACGAATGTAATGGTGAGATTCTATGCATATCTGTAGCGCCTGTAAGGTTAGCTGTAAATTTGTAAGTATATGTAATACATGCTCGCAGAGTTACAAATATCCATAGAATTCCACCAGAAGTTCGTTATAGAACGTTATTCTAATCCTAGACAAATTCTTCATATTTAATAAGTCATAACTATTATGACGCTTTCCGAATCCATCCTAACATTACTAATTCGTTTTACGGGTCCGCCTCTGAGGATCACTTTCCAATATTAAAAATAGCATCGATACCAGAGACGGGACACCGTCGTCTCGTGTCCGTGCCGTAACACAAACATTTCGAAATGCATTTTAAAGTAGGTGGCCAAGTTCAACACGGAGATCCGCTCCAGAGGTCCGACGAGGACGCTCGCCGCTTTAGAAAAGGACGAAGCGAGAGCGAAGGCACATCTGCCGTTGCGGGAATGCTAATAGCGGAAGCGACTCACACCATGGCGCAGAGGAGACGGTGTGTTCGTGTGCGTGAGCGTATTTATGAGTGTGTGTGTGTGAGTGTGTGTGTGTGTGTGACCCGACCGACGCGAGGAGAAACCTTATCCGTACCTTGCAACCTACAGCGTATCCGGCGCGCCTGAGCCGCGCGGACAATTTCTGAAGTTCCACGAACCGGAGTGAGCGCCCCAGCGGCGCGCGGCATAGATCCTCGCCGCCGTCGTTCGGCCTTCCTTAATTCTCCTTCGGTGTGTCGTGTGGATTTAATATTAATGCGTTTCTCTGAATCAACAGCAGATAACGGGATCGCGCACGAACCTCGCTGTAGGTGGTGGAAGGGAAGAACTTTTCCACTTTCTACGCGCCGTGTTCTCGCATCGTACGGTTTTTATCAAAGTTCAAACTTTGATAAAAACGTTGTACGTAGTTTGTATTTATATAAGTAACTAAATGAAATTTGTTATGCATTGAATTATTCGATGACGCAAATTGTGTTGAAAAAGCATGTAAAAAATAAGGAAAGGTAGATATATGCTGTAAAAATTGTAGAAAAATATTAATCATGTTGAAATTCAAATCAAATTTTTGACGTAAAACATTTCGCATAGACGTTATTCACCTAATGTTTTTATTATAAATATTAGTATTTAATAGCAAATGAAAATAAGTATTACTTTCCTATTACAATAATTCATTTCACAAGTAGTTAATATATTGTGTATAAAGCATTTTACATGATAACATGTGTAATCTATATCTGAAACATTTACTTTAAAATAAATACAATTTATGCCACATTATCCGACCTCTTGGGCACATCAAGGCATAGGTAATATGGCAGCACTTACGATCCTCATTGATGGAGCATTTGCGAGCGTGCTCTGCGATTTGATGGAGACTGCTCTAAGGTCTATCGAAAACTGGTGTAGAGAACGTTGTCTTTCTGTAAACCCAGATAAATCAGATATGGTAATCTTTACTATCAAAAGAAAGGTGGGAAAACTCCGCCTACCACAACTGTTTGACACTGCTCTCGGTTTCTCGGACGAAGTCAAGTATCTGGGTATTTGCAAACATGACAAAAAAAATTCGAGAAAGCATGTAAGGCGTTTTGGCAGTGTCGTCGCGTGCTGGTTAGGACTTGGGAGCTCTCACTGAAAATTACCTTGTGGCTGTACACTGCCATAATTAGGCCCTTGCTAACTTATGGTGCCCTCGTCTGGTAGGCAAGAGTGAGACGAGTGGTAGCTAGGAATGACTTGATTCATGTGCAGCACATCGCATTAAGGTGCGTCCACACGCTCGGAGTTCGCTGAGCTCCGAGCACTAGTTTGGCGAACTCCTAGTCGTGTGGACGGACAGTTCGGAGTTCGGCGAACTAGTCGGCAAACTGTTTGCCTATTCCAGATCTGCATTGAAAAATGGCGTACGTCAACGTGTACGAATGTTCGGCTAGACGGAGTTCGTGCACCCGTCCACACATTCGAGAAGGTATTTAGAGTGAGCGGGAAAGCTGTTGACAGCTGTCTAGTGAGCTCGCCTCTTACAAATCATACTATCATACCTACAGTTAATAACTGTTACATATGACAGCGGGTAACAGATACAAATTTATTTGCTGAAATTACTATGTCGTATGCTGAAAATGGCAGCCTTGCCAAAGATAATAAACAATTCAACGTGCTTTTTTTTTGACGTTGATATGAGTGCAATTTTAGTATTCATTATTACATTAAATTGATGCCTTTCAAGTAAATTAAAGATCTTAAGTTTTATAAGAATTAATATTTAAAACTAATGTGTAGATAAACTAATTAAATAATTGCAATGTTATCCTAAATATTAAAAAGCTTACCACTCTTTTCATAATTCATCAAATTTCTTGAAATTTACTAAAAAGAGTCGAAATATATATTGTTATGTGATGATCTGGTTTGAATGCATATATGATTTTTTGTCTATAAAGAGGGAAATAAATTAAAAAATTAGATGATATTTATTAATATATAATCATTTAAAAGAAACCACCCTCCTTCCTCACGGCCCTCAATTTGAAGCGATAAAGAAACCATACAACCCCAGTGGACCGTGTTTGTGCAAACATATTCGCCTCATTGTAAATATTACTCATACAAGTTTACGATGCTCGTAGATAATTGGATAAAAAATGGCGAAGAAATGTGAGCAAAAAATATTTCTTTGATTGACCTATGATTTTTACGACGAATGTTTCAATGATAATAATCACGTTGGTCATAACAATTGTAGAAGGTCAATAAAACTACTTTTTTTGTTCGAGTTTGTTCGCCATTGTATACAAAATTACTCATACATTCATCATCGTAAACTTGAAAAATAACAGAAATTAAATAATAGCATAAGTGATTGTAGTTGTCAATATTTTTCATAACCTAAAGATGAATTACTGGTGTCCGTGATTCATACTTAGTTTCTGTCATGCTCAACAAAAATGACAGAACTTCAAATATTTATGATTTGCCGGGTGACCCGCGAAACCAAAAAAGAGTTTCAGTTATGCAGTGACAGTAATAGTTCATAACCAGTCATAATTTCTGTACCAACACCAACCTAATTTATGCAATCACTCAATGCTACCACACTAAACTCTCATACCGAACGTTGGGCGTTTTCCCGTATCTGCTCGGAGTTCGGCAAACCCCAAATCGTGTGGATGGTCGCGTCCACACAATTCGGTAGTTGCCGAACATTCGGAGTTCGGCGAACTCCGAGCGTGTGGATGCACCTTTACAGGAGCAATGCGCACGACGCCGATGCGGGCAACGAAAGTCCTCTTATGTGTCTCTCCCCTGGATCTGTTCGTGGAGGAGACGGCGTTTAGAGCGGCTATAAGATTGCGATCCCGGGTCTTCTGATCGGACAGGAGGGGACCATGGTCACGTGAGTATCATCCACGGAGGCGTCGCTAAAGCGCCTCTTCTTGGTGCCACGAAGGACTGAGTACCTCCCGTGTTTGCTTTTGGCAGGCACTACCGCGTTCATGTTGAATCATTGCCTTTAATTATTATCTATACAGACGGATCAAAAACAAGAACAGGGGCGGATGCGGGAGTTTTCTCTCCGGAATTTAGGCTCAATTTAGAGTTGGTACTAGGTAGGTTAGCAATAAAGGATGACGTATTGCCCTTTATAGCGACAGCCAAGCTGCCCCTTAGAGCCCTCAGCAGTTATAAGATCGCTTCAGGCCTAGTACTTCAGTGTCACAATGCCTTGGGAGCTATCGCTATTGATAATGATTTGATACTCAGATGGGTTAAAGATTATAAAGATAATCTGGGAAATGAGGGTGCCGATAGGTTGGCGAGACGGGGTTCATGTTCTCCTTACATGTGACCGGAACCTGTTCTTCCCATTTCTTCGGCTACACTCAACATCCTAATAAATCAATAGACCACTACTTTACACGAGGATATGAATGGGCATCCATAACAACCGGCTGTCAGGCACGCAAAGCCATACCCAGGCTGTCGTCCAGAACAGCAAGATACTGCCTACAGCTCTGTCGCAGTAAACTACGTCAAGTTGTAGGGCTATTGACTGGCCACTGCAAGTCTAATAAACGCATGCACCGCGTAGGACTGACTAGCAGCCCACTCAGCCGTGCGTGTTACCTAGACGACGAGACGCCGGAGCACATTTTATGTGACTGTTCGGCGCTTGCCCAACTTAGAGATTCCATCCTGGGGGAGTTCTGGTACAGTATGGCTAGCTTTGGCGGCACCTCACTTGCTACACTGCTCGAGTTCATTCTTCGCTTGGGTTGGCTCGAGTAGGCTACGGGTAAGTGACTTCGCCTAGGGAAGAGAGTACAATGCGCCCGGTTAGAGTGGCCTAACTGCACGTGGCTAGCCACCCTTCCCAACCAACAATCCAGAATCCAGATGGCAACATTTGGCTTATTTTGTATAACAATCTCTTCAGTATTTTGCGGAATGTGTGCATATCCACGCAACTAGCGCAGACCTTCTATGCATTGAATTCAGTTATACTTGGGCCCTTTGTTATCAAAATAATAAACACTGCAATGTTTGCAGAAATCGTTTTCTCCTTTTATAACCTCAGCATCAGTATTATTTTCACTCATTTTGGTAGGTAACCATTTGGTGGATGATGCTTTTAATTGCTTAGTTTACGCCGTTGCTGTCGGTTGGATTTATTTTTAAAATGTGCATGCTTTCTGATATTTAGCAGCTACAGCTTCTTTAGCCTTATTTAAATTTTGTTTTTTTTGTATGCGTTTTGTATTTTACCTTATTGACGATTAAAAGCCGTAAAATATTATTTCGTTTTCTGAAATAGAAACAGCAGTGCTAAAATGAATTTATTCTTTAAATTTTTCTTCGATATAAAGCAATATCGTTTACATAAAAAAAACACAAATTTTTAATGAAAGAATTTCTTTTAAGTTATTTATTTAACCACTTAATGCACAGCAACGTGACGTATTCGACCGCATTTGTTATTTGTTTTACCAAGAACTGAGATAAAATTTTATCTTAAGGGACTGTGAACATTTCGAAAATCGTTTTTCTTTATTTCTTTTTATTAAACTAGATTTCTTCACTAATTGATTGGCTCAAGTCTTGTATTTGCTGGACAGCAGAAGTGTATTAAGTTTTTTTTTGGAAATAAGTGGTAATAAGGTCATAAAATATGAATTAAGAATTTCATAAAATATAAAGTAATATAAATAATAGCTATTTATAAAACAGTGCATGGAGTGAGCTTTTTGCGCCCGAACGGGATGTTTAGGATAGGAAACTAGCTTGTCGTTTATAGTTTGATGCTGATGTAAGCATGCGAAAAAGTAAATCCCATTTTTAAATGTATCTTAATGCATTGTTGTTTCAGGCACGCTTTAAAACGTTTACTACTACTACTGTCAACGATGACGTTCTTTACGATTTGAAAAAATATACATAATAATGGATCTACAAACAAGAGTAGATAACAAATATTTATATGACTCTACTCAAAATACCGTTTTTTTATGATAAAATCTGTAATTTTTAATGGAAGAGATCTTTCTATTAGTGTATTTTACCATTTAATCACCCTTCCATGTCAGATATCTCAATATAAATATTAGGATTAAATGCCCATCAATTATCCTAACCTCTATGAATATAGTCTAACCATTTTAAGTAGTATAATACACAACCTTGAGCAGCTCTAATGGCCGAGTGCTGTAACATAAAGACAGCATCTTAGCTGCGCACATATATAATTTTCTAATCAGAGAGATTTTCAATTTCCAGTGTACTATAGGTAAAACCATTTATTCATCATGTGTGTTGCACGTACACGCTTGTTTGAATTTTATTAACCTGAAGGATGAGAGTATTCATGGTTTGTGCGTCGGAGATATAATCTATCTTTGTTTTAGGATTCGCACGCAGCGGCTCTCTTTATTCTACTATATCTATCGAGTCGTTGGGCGGTACTTTCAAATACATGTGCGGGGAGAAGGAATAAAAAATACAATCGCACATAAAATCTCGTAAAGTCATAGTAGTCTGCTTTGCCGCGAGGCGGCGTGCTGGTCGGTTAACTACGTATCAACGAACGTGGAAAAGATATACTACCAGATAATAAACATACACGAGACATTTTCTTGATTTCTTGGGTAAATTATAATAATGGTCATTGATATTAGAAAAAAAAAGACTCTTTCTCATTGATTTATAGAAATTGCAGTCCTGTATTTTAGATGATTTATTAGGTATAAGTAGATTCATGCAAAAAAATGGTTTAACGGTTAGTCAAAAAAAGAAGATAAACGTAACGTAGAATTTGCCCTGGAAATGTGTTTTTCCGGAATAGTAAAGGGCGAGAACTATAAAAGAGTGGCGACTTGGAGCTTTTTACAGTTGATATTAAAATTTACGGCCGCCGCAGTGGTCGTGCCCTAAAGAAATTGGATTTAATCATTTCGTCCACCGTCTGGGTAACCATTAATATAATGTAGGCCACAATACGCTTTGCCTATTTTTGTATCTTACATCGATACTGCTTGAATTTATGTAGATACGTATCTCTCTGGCAGTTTTTTTAATAACATCGAATGACGTTATGATTTGATGAGAAATCGCCATAAAGATGGAAGTTCTCTTAATTCGCAATAATAATGGATACCTATTAGATACAAATTCTCTACATGGTGCACATACATTCATTAAAACGGCGACTCTCGTTGCACCAAGGCGGATTGAGCTCTTCGAATCAACCCCAACGTCGAGGTCAACCGGCGCGCGCAATGGTTTGGACTCTATTTAACCTCATAATATTGTTAAACTGATTGAATTTGGCTAATTTTTAATATCTGCAATTTCATACTTACGAAAATCCGTATGGTCGAGTATATAGTGGCGTGCGTTATAATTAGTAAATCGGTTATAGACACGAAACGGTTATGAATTAGAGGCAAAATCATGACCGATTAACTGATAACGGCGGTTAATCGGTTACTATAGTTAACCGGCCACGGCGGTTAAGCGGCCACGGTGATTAACCGATCGAGAAGGTTAATCGGGCAATTTGATTAAGTGTACAAACTGGTCGAAAATATAGTGAAGATATTTTATTTCTAGCAACTGATTACCTTAATTGCCAATGGTGCTCCAAATCACGTTTATGCAAAAATAAATTCAATTGAGACCTGAATTAAATACTATTACTGTTTGCTTGAGACGACATTTTCAGATGTTGTCAGTTCCTTGGCTACTATTCATCTTTTTTATTTGCTTTTTAAAGGTTCCCTTTAGAGAATCTATTGCCTTAACCGTTTTTATTGTAGCCTCTAAATCAACAAATAAGTTTAAAACTCAATCAGATGCTAGGATTATTTCCATCAATCAGCCAGAGATCTATACAGATTAGTGCAGGGTACTAGAATACTAGAATCGTTGATATATTGTACTGGGTAAAAGATATGGGAGACCAAATACAAAAAGTCACAACGTTGCAGTGTTTCCGAAAACTTCAAGTGAGACACAAATCAAATGTTGGTTTGCTCTATTGCAAAATTGGCCGCCGTGTTAATTGTACTGCAATGACGGTAATGCATGTGTGGATAGAAGAAAGTAAAGCAACGCGAAGAAAATCCATTGATGGTTAATCGAGGCGTGCCACAAAGCGTCAAGATAGGCGCTTCAAACAACTAGCTCTACGAGACCTTTTTGCTACTACGCGTCAAATCGCTGACCAATGCTTTGGAGAAGGTGGATTTGTTACTACGCGTACACTATATCGTCGCATTCGAGCCTTTGGACGTTTTTCATATCGTCCACGATTGTCTTTCCTTTGACTGCGGCTCAATGTCATCAACATTTGAACTGGTGCAGAGAACGGCAGCATTGGGAGACAGAATGGCATAGTGTCGTCTTCAGCGATGAATCACGATTCTGTCTAGATGTGCACGATGGCCATGGAAGGGCACGACGCGACGCCAGCGTGGAAAATGACGTGATATTGGGTATTCTGCTGAAAGGCATGCACACAGGACTATTGGAGTAATAGTCTTGGAGGCTATTGCCTATGGTAGCTGATCACCACTTTTCTTTATTCGAGGCGGTATGACAGCCGTGCGTTATGTTGATGATGTCCTACAAACCATTTTACTACCTTATCTAGATGGCTGTCCACACGTCCTTTTTCAGCAAGACAACGCACGTCCCCGTATTGCTCGTTGACTATCGACTTTCTCCAGCAGCTAGCAGGCGTTAACGTTTTGCCGTGGCCATCCCGTTCACCGGATTTAAACGCCATGTGTGAGATATCATGGGCAGAAGACTGTCCACTTTGCACCATCCTTCACGGACTTTGACACAGTTAATCCACGAAGTTTAAGTTGCTTAGAACGGGGTACCACAAGCAGATATCTGCCATTCCACTTTCTCGATACCTAGATGTCTACAGGGGTGTACTCAGCTACGGAGTTAATAAAATTTCTTGCAAATGTTATCACTTCATTTTTGATGTAAATCACATTGGCAAAAGAATCAAGTTGAACAAATTATTCCCCCTATGAGTAAGTAATACTTCTAATGTTACTGACAAGGGAACCTCGCGCACTGTAAATCGCAGATTTTTATGAAACTTTGTCAATTTGTAGACTCCATGGAGTGTTACTCAAGGACGCTTTCCGTTGCTGCGGAACTTCAACTTTAGGGGGTGCAATTCACCCTTGTAATTTGGCCTAAATTTGGTTTTTTTCTGAATAACTTTTAAACGGTAAGATAGGAAAAAGGTTTCAATGGCGGACTTGTACCGTTTAGTCAGCCCTTTCGATTGGTATAGATATTTATATACAGGATGTTCCAATAAACATGGAATGACGTATGTTGTTCTTATTTTATCGAATTTCAGAAACCGATTATAATGACTTTTTTGTGATCAAATAGTCTATAGAAAGGTAATTTAAAAACTTATACAGGGTGTCCACAAAAATATAAATTTTAGCATATTTCCTTATTCTAAGGAGATACTCTGTATACTGTTATGTGGCTGCATTGTATATCGAAAATCAGTGTAAACTTATACTAGGCGCTAAATGGTTATATGTGATAGTTTTCGAGTTATACGCATTAAGATGTATGTAAGATTATATTATCCCCGACAGCAGGCAGATGAAAACAATAGGCTATGTGACCTATTTGCTTGCTTTTACTATTTTTGGAGAGATGTGAGTAGCGAACGTCTCACTTGCAGATAATTTTATTTTATCCGGGACAATTGGCCAGAATGACTTGGCACACATATCCCTCGGTGCAATGTACTTAGATAAGAACCCAATTTTTATTTAAATTCAGTTCATATAGTCTTGCAGTGGCAGTAGCTAACATAGTTCATATCAATCCAGCAAATATTATTCATCTGCTAATACTTTCATATAATTATAATGAAAACCAGATAACACAAAATAATCCCAGTGAAATAGAATTGCATGATGCGCTGAGAACTCTAATCGATACAAGTGTTCACGAAACAACGTTCGCAGTTGAAACAATAGAAGCATTAGAATTTGAAGATATGATCGTCCTCGAGTTATTGAAATAGCAGTTGAAGGCGAGCCTTCATCGTCCTACGATTTAGAAGATGCTAAAGAAGAGTATGAGGAGACATGCGCTTTAGAAGATGATAATATTACTCCAGATTACAAGAGGAACTGATTCGAAATCAAAGCGACGATGATTAAGTTCTATAAAAAGCAAATTTAGGAAAGTAACATTGGTTCAGCAGCTGTACATATGGGAAAAATACATAGAAAGGGGTGGAAGGAATAGGGATAAATGGCTGGAAATTGCAAAACACGTATTATGTAAATTTTTATCAGCTATGGATAAAAACGCCATAGTACACGATATAGACCTGCGGCAGTGGGCGCTGGAAGCAAATGCAATCATTGGGCTGGAAAATTTCAGAGCATCTAAAACCTGGATTTTGCCATTTAAAAGAAACAATAAAATGGCTGTTTGTGTATTACACAAAATAAAATAAGGTAATAATTAAAACTTATATATGTATATAATTATAATTACATTGTACGTAGATTTTATATTGCAAGTTTTTCTTTTAATGGCTCCAGCTACCTGCACATTTGCAAAACAATGTGAACTCAACCAATATCAATAGACTAATAAATCAATATTATATAATTTTATTTGCGTACCTACCCACGAGCAGTACGATTATGAAAATTGAAGTCGTAATCTGTCGTTATTTTGTATATACAGTGTAATGTTAAAAGTATCAGGAAAAATCTGTCGAAGTAGGTACATTTTCTGTTGTCTGCTGTCAGGGATAATATAGTCTTACATACATCCAAACGCGTATAACTCGAAAACTATCACATACAACCATTTAGCGCCTGGTATAAGTTTACACTGATTTTCGACATACAATGCAGCCACATAACAGTATACAGAGTGTCTCCTTAGAATAAGGAAATATGCTAACATTTATATTTTTGTGGTTACCCTGTATAACTTTTTAAATTGCCTTTCTATGGACTATTTGACAACAAAAATGGCCATTATAACCGATTTCTGAATTCGATAAAAGAAGCACAACATACGTCATTCCACGTTTATTGGAACACTTTTTTTCTATCTCTTACCGTATAAAAGTTATTAAGAAAAAACCAAATTTGGGCCAAATTGCAAGGGTGAACTGCACCCCCTAAAGTTGAAGTTCCGTAGCAACGGAAAGCGTCCTTGAGTAACACTTCATGGAGTCTACAAACTGACAAAGTTTCATCAAAATCTGCGATTTACAGTTCGCGAGGTTCCCTTGTGAGTATAATTTAATTTCGTCAATGCATATGTGGATGTATTACAAGTGAAGCAAAATGAAATTATAAATTCAATAATAAATTCTCCATGTCTTCCATATTTCAAAGAAAACAATTATAAAACAATGGAAACATTCCCGAACGTCTATTTGTCAACCCGTTGCAATTATTTGCATTATTAAGGTGAGTTTAGACATCGTCGCAACACTGCAGCAGTTTAATCGTTCAAAAATTTATCCTACCGATCGGAGTTAGTCCCGTCTCTCGAAAACTATCCCGTAGAATGCAGGCTGCCGGTCGGTGGTAAAAACCCAGTCGATAACGAACTTGAGACATATTTCTCCCGAGCCGACAGGATACGACGCTGTTATCGGCGTCGGGTCGACCGACTCTTACTCGCTATAAACCCTCCGCTGCCGTCACCGCCGCCGCCGCGCTATTGCCGCGCCCTCCCACGTCACACCGCCCGCACTACCGTTTTCAGCGGCCGGGTCGTCCGCGCCCGTCCGCCAACCCGGACGCAACCCTCTGTCCTTTAACCCTCGGTTCGGGTTGCCGCGCCCCCCAAACGACCATCGCGTGGCGGTCCCACGTTGATGAGTTCCGGACGTGTGGCTTCAATACGACCTAAACGGGGAGGCTTATTAACGAGCGAGAATGTTCCGGGTCCCGACCGTCCGGAATACTCCGTCCCGACAAGAGAAGAATTAGTTTGGCGGTGCATATTTAATGGCGGTGCCGACTGTGACATCTAATAAGGGAAAAGTTTCCAGTTTACTCCCACCTTTTGACTTTTGTTCGTCGCATTTTAATGCAGAAAATCGTTTACTTGTAGCCCGTACCCAAATTTGTAACTAGAAACTTAGACCAGTGTCCGTGTATGGGATGAAGTTTCTCATTTAGAGGAAATTTCGGCAGTTAGAGGAAAAAAAGAAATCCTTTTTAGAAAATTACTCATTTTAGATGAAATTACACGAAAGGAAAGTGTGCAAATTAGTATAAGGTCCTTGACGTCGACAAGTTAGTCTGATTGAGTTCAGATTTATAAAATGCGGATTATAGTAGATTAGTAATATCTCCTACAATTGTGTAGGAATATTTTCAATACATTAGATCAACTTTTAAAATTTGCACACTAGTAATATAGCAACATTCAGTACGGAATAGTAACGTATTACTTACTTTAAAAATATAAAAGGGTAATGGGATAAAGAGTGCACATGTTTAATGCAAAAATATTTATCCTAAATAAATTAGTAGCAAGCTGTAGACATGTCACTAAATTTTATATAACTCTTACAATATATGTCGGCGTGAGATAAGTTCTATATCTACCATCCTTAGATTGTGCAGATCTTCAAAAAGTGTAACATTAGTTTGAGATTTAATCGTAATTTGTATTTCAAAATCCTATTAAGATAAATCAAAATTAATTAATGTGATTAGCTTCGTATGCATATTTGATATTGATATTTATATCTTGGTAGTAGCGGATAGCAAAAATAATAATACTGCTTCGTTTGTAATTTAAAAAAAATATATAATTGTGACGTTTCGGCTGTATATTGTTATATTATCACTCCAATTATGAAATTTTTGGCCGGATTATAATTTTTTATTTACATAGGAGTATTTTTTGTACATGACATCTCAATTGTCAAATCAACATAAAACCGTTAACAAAAATCTCGATTGGGTGAGTTCACATACTCAATAAGAATACAGGGTTTTCCACGGAACTGGCTGGTTAGAAGTTTTTCAGCTTAACGAAATTCCTCAGTTTTAAAAAATTGGGGTTTGCAACAATTTGGCACTTACTTTCTTTCTAAATATTTTCACCTTTTTTGCACTTCCGGTTAACCGGAATCGCCACGAACTTATTATTTTAAATGGAACACCCTATATATATTATATTTTTGAATTTACCATAAAATTCTATGACATTACATTAGGGTTTATTTAACTATCTTCAACTGTTTCTAAGATATTACGATTTTTGTTAAAATTTGACATTTACATTGTTGTATGTAATTGATTAATTCTCACTTGATTTAAGTGTCAGAAATCTCCGACTTTGAAATCAACAAGTACTAACATGTTTTACCAAACGTAGAAAAAAATTCAGTGACATTATACAAGTGTTTAAAAATAGTGACATATCCAAGAATTTTGAATGTTGCAAAACTTAATTTTTTCAAATAGAACACCCTCTGCATTTTTCTATTTTTGGATGTACAATTAAATTCTATACCGATTTGTTGTAGCATTCTCTATACCCATCTTCAGTAGTTTTCTTTTAAATTACTCGTTTTGTTTATTGCCGCTTTCAAATGGCCGAATAATTTCTATCTGGTGGCCATGACATTAACATCACAACAATTTATTATTATTAGTAAGTATTATTGTCATAATCATTGTTTGTTACACGTCGCGTGTTCAGATAAATGCATATTACTATGGAACTTATGAATTAGATAATGAAAAATATTGAAGGAGCTTATTTTAATCTGGCTACTTTAAATTTATTTTACATTCACTGAGAATGCAGGATGAACTTATAGAGAATTTACCGTAGTTATAGGAATTTATTTTCGGCTAATATATCTAATAAAATTCAGAAAACATTGAAATGATACATTACACAGATTACACATTGTACGCAACTTTCGGTACTATTAAGCAAGATTTAATGATTCGTGTGACGAGAACGTTTGATGAATTAGACCCAGTTGAAGTGAAAAGAAGTATAAGGCAACACATTAAGACGTCGAATAATAAATGCTTGACGTAAACGGAATTCACATTGAGCATTTTTTTTATGCCTATGTCATGGTTCAAGTTTATGCTGCTTGTAATTGCATTTGTTAAGTATGCATGTATCTAAATATTCTTCATAAAAACCTTTATAATTTGAAAATACTTTAATATATCAAAAACTTTAAAACATTTGTCTGACAAGCACACTACGTTTTAGTGAAACAATTTTTGTTATGTTGTCGTTGTTATCGTTTATGCCATTTCCCTTAATTTGAAACCAAGCTATTAAGAGAAATCATTCAAAATTTTCTGGATTCCGTTAGATATATGTATTAACAACCAATAAATTCCTTTAATTACATTGAATTCTTTATAAGTTCTTCCTGCATTCTCAGTGAATCTAAAATAAATTTATAGTATCTAGGTTAGAATAAGCTCCTTCAATATTTTTCATTATCTAATTCATAAGTTCCATAATAATATGCATTTATCTGAACACGCGACCTGTAAAAAACAATGATTATAACAATAATACTAATAATTATAAATTGTTGTGATGTTAATGTCATGGCCCACCAGATAGAAATTATTTGGCCATTTGAAAGCGGTAATAAACAAAACGAGTAATTTAAAAGAAAACTACTGAAGATGGGTATAGGGAATGCTACAGCAAATCGGTATAGAATTTAATTGTACATCCGAAAATAGAAAAATGCAGAGGGTGTTCTATTTGAAAAATTAAGTTTTGCAACATTCAAATTCTTGTATATGTCACTAATTTTTAATCCCTGTATAATGTCACTGATTTTTTTTTACGTTTTGGTAAAACAATGTTAGTACTTGTTGATTTCAAAGTCGGAGATTTCTGACACTTAATCAAGTGAGAATTAATCAATTACATACAACAATGTAAATGTCAAAATTTTAACAAAAATCGTATATCTTAGAAACAGTTGAAGATAGGTATAAGATACCCTAATGGTATTGTCATAGAATTTTATGGTAAATTCAAAATATATAATATATAGGGTGTTCCATTTAAAATAACAAAGTTCGTGGCGACTTCCGGTTAACCGGAAGTGCAAAAAAGGTGAAAATATTTTAGAAAGAAAGTAAGTGCCAATTGTTGCAAACCCAATTTTTCTAAAACTGAGGAATTTCGTTAAGCCGGAAAACTTCTAACCAGCCAGTTCCGTGGAAAACCCTGTATACATATATCAAATTGACAGACTTAATTCTGACATTTATGCATGTCAAATAGGCCGCTTATTTCTCCTATTTTTTAAGGATTGCCGAAAAGTCATGGACTCCAGCCATGGAATTTTATCTTACAAAAATTTTTACTTCCTGTCAAGTACACACGCATTTGACCCCTAAACAAAACCCCTGCTACCAAATTTCAATCCTGTGTACCTGCTTTTAATTTTAAAAACCAAAATATGCCACACCAATATATATAGCTTCTTCCGACGATTAAAAAAATAATTATGTCGTTACACACGTTTGTGTATGTTTGAAAATTTTATACTGACAATATTGAAATTATAAATTTAGCAATATTTTGAATGGAAAGTGTTTTATGATTTTGATAATTGAAAATTTGAAATAAATGATACTAAAATAGAGCAAATGAGAAATTTAAATATTTAAGAGTAACATTGGAAACAATCAAGTACTACGCAATAAACCAAAAATTTATTAATAAAAAAGATAAAAAAGACAAACCTATAGTAGTGTTATGAAGAAAGCTAAGAAAAATAAGATTCCACTATTTTAGGGCATTTGGAAACACATCTCAGTAGTTCAATACCTGCTACTTCTGAAGATTTCGGCACCTTGAAAACATCTGACCAGAAAATTTTGAAGTAAAATAGGATCCACTTTTAGGAATTTTAATCCAATCTACATCACAAGAAATGAATTGCGACATATTTTTTTGTAATACTTCAACGAATGTTAATATCTTTTTATTTAAAATAATTTGAAGGGACGAAAGTTCAGTTGAGAGGGCATAAGAAACAGAAGCAATAATTACTATTAATGGACGGAGCGACTGCAGAAATTCTTTCTCTTTTAAAAAAATATTAATAATTTCTCTGAGTTCCAAAAATCTCAATAAAAACTTTTCCACTATTGCACCATCGAACTGGCGATGGTTAACTCGCCGAGAACTAATAAAGTTAACCACTGCCACACCTGGTTCAATAATGCAAAATAGGTAGAGGTGTTTGATGAATTGTGCGATGACTTATTGAAAGCTTTGCACAAAACAAAAATACTTGGGCAGTATCAACAATGACTGTTGACTCATCAAGAACTAACAAAAACCACTAGACATTTTTTTGCCTTCTCCATTAAGAAGCGTATTGTGATTTTTTTTGAATTTATCTGACAGTCGCTTGAGCTGAGAGGTCAACAGAAAAACAAACCCCTTCTTTGAGCACACTTCTTCAGCTTTATCGCAAATCTATTCATGAATATTTCAAATTTAATTCTAAATAAGGTTAGAAATATTATTGCGAAGTACGCCGAAAACGATCATAGTAAATGAATTAACCGGACTTATTTACCGCGATATCAGTTGACTATCAGTCGGTGAATAGTAGATGTAGGTACCTCCCGGTACAATAATTTTCGTAAACCCTTGTTGTGGGTGAGAAAAACTATCGGCAATAGCTGAATTAACGGCTTGGTACTTACAACTTGCGCGGGCCGGATTGAAATACGCAGCGGGCCGGATTTGGCCCGCGGGCCGTAGTTTGGCGACCCCTGGCCTAGAACATTAAAATCCACGAATGCTTTCATGTGAGAAACGGAATTTTCGTGTTTCTTTGCCCTCTCTGCGATATGCTTTAAATCATTTTAACCCTTGTTTATTCCACGCACTGACCTCTTTCTTAAAAAATAAGCAGATAAAACAAAATAGTTTATTTGTTAGGAAACATCCGCACATCCGCTCATATTTTTCGTATGTATTTTTATTGAATACTCTATTCTAAGTTCGAGTTTTACTTGTGGAAGTGTAGTTTATTCAAGATCAAGATCAGGAATAGGGGGCTAATTAAAAGTTTTTCCTCAAATGAGAGTGGATTTTTTTAAAAAGATTTTGCACTCAATTAACTTTCATCATTAAGAATGATGAAGAAGAAACGTCACTTCAATCCCTTGAAATCACACATGCGCGGTACGCGTTGAAAACGATGCAGTCGCAATGAATGCAAGACGTTAACTGGAGACACGAAATTGTGTGCCCCAAAGCGACCGTATAAGCGCATATGGGGAAGATAAACGGAGCCGTCCGATTCATACTTATAAAAATACGCAAAAATAATAAAATAACACTGAATTACATGCGAATTTCTTTCTGTGTTTATCTTGGTGGTTGGGTGGGCACATGCCCTTGTGCCCTTTAGTACCAGCCGCCACTGCTGTTTCTACCTTTGAAAAATGGAAGAAAAAAATTGAAAGGGACTGGTGTATTACTTTTTTTTATTTTAATTATAAATTAACTTAATGTGTATTGAACCAAACATTTTCTTTTCAATCAGATATAGATATATTTCACATGCTGAACATTTAGAATGAGGTCTACACTCTATTTAAGGACTTAACTTCTTTAATTCCTCAGAGTATTTTCATTTTAACCATTCACTAATAATTCATAAACCATGTGCTAACCGTGTGTCCATAATCAAGGAAAGTTGTTTCCTCTTGCGGGTGAATTTTTGTGTATACTACATAGCGTTAGCAGCGGTCACATCTAATAATCCAAGAAATAGTTGGTGCCACTATTTTTTAGAAGGTATTAGTGCAGCATTCTTGCAGCAATCGACTTGCTTGGTCACTCTGACCATGAACTCATTATAATCAGCAATACCTTCCGGGTAACGTTGTTGTTGTTCAACGTTGTTTAACGTTGAAAGTTTGTTTGGATTTGTCTTTCTGAAGGCGTTTTGCTTCAAAAGCATTACTTCCATGGAAATTAGATAGTGCATATACAACTCTATTGTCATACCTTTTCATCTGTTTATCCGGTTTTATCAGTTTTGTTGGTAAAACTTCTCTCACTATTAATTGTTCCACATGTTAGTATTTTCTCATCTTCCAATTTTTGTAAAAATTCTATTGATGTAAAGTAATTGTCGCAATAGATTATTTTGTTGTGTGCAACCCCAATACCTTCTCGTTAGTGAAAGAATTACTCTCCCCTAGTCTGTATGTTTCGCATTTTTGTTCAAATCTTTTTCCTGATAATGTCATATAATGTTGTTTATGTATCCACTTTAATCAGCAACATATTATAATTTATAACCTCTTTTGATAAGCTTTTTGGATCTTCCCTTAAACAGAATCATACTTCCATCCACTGAAGGTCTTCACTTCTACTGTATATTTCCTCGAATTAATTATTCAATTTATTTACAAGTGGTCTTATATATTTTATCTTTATTGCCGGGTGGAATTAATGGGTTATCATCTATACGGAGTAACGATAGCATTTATTGATATCTGTCTCTTGCCATTGTTCTTTTAATCAAAGCTGTTTTAGACCTGACTGGACTTGTGAGCCCCACGCGCAAAATTTCGTTTGCAAATCGTATTTCCCTAAACTAATAAATATCATTCTACATTTAAAGATATGCACTATCCGACTGTCATATTTATCACGAATACACTCGCATTTATTTGAGTATGCTTAGGTATATAAACTTTATTTGAAAATGTATATAAATGCATAAAGAGTATTTATTAAGGACGCATTGGCAAAATATTCTTAGTACATAAACAAGCGAGCGGATTCTGTTAGTTATCAAGAACAAGATATTTTACTTTTACTTTTAATAGAGGGCATTTTAAATATGGCGTGACTTGGAAGTCCCGTCATAACACAAAGGGTTAAGATCAGTCTATATGCTATTAGTTATATGGTACATCAAAATAATAGGAGCTTAACTCACTGCAATTTATAAAAAGGAACATAGTTCGAATAGTCAGTTACATTGCAAGAATGAACACTAAACTGCATTAAAGTTAATATCGCAGATTTATTTCGTCTTCCGGCTTCTAGCAGCGAAGACACGTCGCACGGGAAAAACAAAAGTATAAAGCATGAGCATGGCGACAAAAAAAAAACACCGAGGAAAAAAGAAACTCCCGACCACCGCGCGCGCCGTTAGACCACAATAAATCCGAGCGCCGCTATTCTATTTGTGTGAGTACCGGTAGACGGGAGCGAACTACGAACGAAACGAAAGGAACAAAAAAGGAAGGGAAAAACCGAAAAAAAAGGAAACGCGAGGAAGACAGAGACAGGCGGAGCCGGGAAGAACGTCGACACTTTTTCATTTTAATGCTCCTCGCCCGTTGAAAAGAAGCGCATCATCAAAGTGGGCCGCCTTGAGGGGCCACGGACGAGCAAACATTGAGCGCGGTGGCGGCGACGGCTCTAGCGATGCTTCTTTTATTCGACAGGCGTGGGCAAGTGCCAGCTGTGTTGATAAAGAAGTCATGTGTACACGTTCGTTCCTTCGCTTGCCTCGCTCGTACGCTCAGGACCGGATTAAACTATTGAAATGGTATCTTCTATAAAGTCGCCGGGCAAAGCTGCACGTATAGGGATCGCCTACTTTTCAATAAAACTTCCGTTTATATGTACTTTTTCGATGGAAAATACGAGCATATACCGGGTGTGCTGGTACCGGTCGATCACTTAATCAAAAGGTTTTGAGTATAACATCAAGTGCTCTATAATTCATTGTTATTTTAACATATGTAACGTCGGAATTTCTTTCCTCTTATTTTTTTTTTAATTAATTTGAATCGTTAGTGCCAGTAGTGTCATCTATTGGTGTTTTGCCGAACTACCGCGTAGCAGATTCGTTCTGCGCATTTTTTCCTTTTATTTCGCTTTTATTTTGGAATCTTGTTTTATTCCGCATTTATTAGAATTAATTTAGAGATGTTTTAGTTTTCATCGTATTTTATAAAGTTCTTTTTTGAGCCTTTTCTTTCGTCTAATTACGCTCATAATTAGACGAAACAAAAGCCAAAAAGCCCGTACTTTTTCCATACTGGGGTAATGTATTAAGAAGGGCAACGAGTTCAGCCACGAGAAAAAAAAGATGTGTTGATTCAACCAATAATTGGTTCACTCAACAAATTTTTGTATTTAAATATGCCCAACCCAGGAGAATGTTTAAGTCAATTACCCAGAATTAGTTGCGCTAATGTTTTTTTGAATCAATCTACAATTGGAGTTCATCCAAATAATCTTAATGTTCAATTAAAGTAAATGTTTGTTCAAATCGGCCGCACATGCATTCAGTTAATTAATTTTGTAGTTCCACTGACGGTTAAAGCAAATAATTGTTTGAATTAACATATATAATTCAACTAAAATATGCGTTTTCTTTCAATGAGGGGACTGTTTTGCAATAAAATTAAAGTGTGTTGATTTAAACGAAAACTGGTTGAGTTCAGTTCAACAGTTCAAAATAATAATTTTGGTTGTCCCAACATTTTCGTTTTTCTCAGTGCAGTTTGTATAAGATTTGGGAGGCGTAGTTATTTGAGTTGTGTGGAAATTTCATATATTATCCCGTGTGGGACATCTGCCAGATGATATTTTGATTAGGTGAAGTCTTTCCCACAACCCTTGTTCAGGATTATTTTTTCTTACGTGACCCCGACATCTTGGTTGTTTGATCGAACAGCGAGTAGCCATTGTCCGTAAGCCTAGACGCTGGCAAATTTAGAACTTCGTCCACACTCGAGCAAGTACCATCGCTAGCCGAGATTTCCCGGACGAGCAAACACGAACGAAGCTGTTCTCAGAGAAATATAAAAGGCCAGATTTATTTATTTCATCTGTTTATTTTTTTTATTACGTAACTGTTCACTTTAATTTTATTACTATTATTATTAGATGTATTACTATCGTTACGTACTCTATCTGCATCATCCGAACGTTTAGTTACGACACTAATTCTCTAAAGTAATTTAATCCGGCCGAGGGGTCAAGCTACGTCCAATTATTTTACCAACTACTGTAACATATTGTTTTATTTCTTTTAAGATAAATTAAATTCAGTCAATAATAATTATGGTATATTCTTTCTATCTTTTAATATCGTTTAACTTTAGTTTTAATTTAAAACACTCCAAAGATTCGATCCTGTAGTATATTTACATTTGTATATGTAGTATACTTGTAAATTACTAACATTCATCCTTATTAAGATATTAAATTAACAACTTTCCCATTTTACATTTTATATTTTACTTACTGCCAGTCAGGCATTTATTTTTCTAAACATTCACATGTGAATGGAATGATCATTCGACGGAATATTTCTTTGTTAATTAAACAGTTTATTTTACCATCTTAACTCTACTTAAATCTGCACACTAAAAAGTTTTTGGTAAAATTACTGTAGGATTTTGGGGCAATTTTGTGTCCCTAAAACCATACAGGTATTTTAATTTTAGAAGTGATATTTCTAACTATAAATAATTTTTCGAAGGTTTTTTTATATAACCTAGAATATTCATACCAAAATTCAAAATGCGGGTAACTTTTCCAAGATTTTTTTTCATATAGTTTGGGATAGATATTTCCATAGAGGTTTAAAAGTAAAATAACAAAGAAAAGTTCAGTATTTCTGATTTTTTTCCTAACAAAAAGGAAAATATCGAATAAATAAATAACGAAAATTTTCCTATAATATTGACCTAAAATTTCTAACATTTCGACATTTTGCTTATGTTTCTGTATATTTACCCTCATTCAGTGCGGAAAATTATCAAAAAAAGTTATTTTTACCAAGAAAAAATTACCTAAAGTTTTTAGTGTGTACCATTTGCTTTGTATGTACTTATTTACTTTATTAAAGGAATTTACGAACCCTTTCTTGTTTTTATCGAACTTTTTCGTCCCACACCTATTGAATTTTGCAGATAACACATACACAGGCTGTTTTTTTCAGAGCGTTGTGCAACTCGTTTTTTTTTTTCAAATTAAACATATTGGATATTTTAAGTTATTGTAAGTTCTGGATTGGTGGTATTGAAATTTGGTATTAGAAAGAAAAAGGAAGAAATTAGTTCTATCCAATCCTTTAATGTAATATAATTAGCGACCGGTTTCGGCGATCTCCAGGCGTAATACATCAACTTAGAAAATTAATGCTACGTCATTAAATAATGAAGCAATCTTACATTTTAGAAACATTAAATAAAATAGAATAGAGACATAGGACAATGCACAAATGAAATTGGAAAACGCGTTAACATTTATGTAGGTACTGTATATTATTATAATTTTGAATTCCTTGACTCAACACGAATCATGATTACGTAAATATACCCTAGACAAAACTTTTGATCTTTGAAATAATGCACAAAAACAAACCAAAGACGGCGAACTATAACCGCAAACAACTATAATAATAACGAATAATAACCTTTAACATAAAACAACATGGACGGCATGGACGCGCCTGCTCAAACAGTTATGAGTTATTTACAAATCAACGCCACGTCGGTAATGTAGTTTTCTTTATGCATACAGCGCTATTACTTCAGCACATTCAACGCAATTCGCCACGAGATAACAACAACCAATAGGAAGGAGATTGATCGAAATTTTTATTATTAAGATTCTACTCCCTGGTCTCACTGCGTTTATTATACATATGTTAAGTAACTGGGCGTTTTGTTGAAAATTTAATAATAAAGAAACAAAAATATGTAAACATTCCAATATCTATGCCAGCAGAGAGAGTTTTTTCGATGACCTACTAAATGTGCAATGGCGGACAAAACCATTCTCCCTCAAAAAATTGTATGAAGTGATTTTTTTATTAACAATTTAAATGTGCATTTCTAAATAAAAATTTGTTGGTAATCTACCAACAAATTCTACCAACAACTAATCTAGTTGTATGTGAAATATATTTTATAACATTTTATGTTAATATATATAAATAAATAGAATATGATCAAACCAATTTTTAGTCTAATTACAATCAAATGAATATTGAAGACAACACCACGTAAATACTAATAAATATAATTTGTCAGAAGGATAAATCCATTTTCTTTACTTTAAAAAATCCACTTAAAACTTCAAAGAAATAACCATATCTATATTGTAATCTACAGCGAGTAGCAAGAAATGAGAATCAATAGCGGAGCTTTGTTCACCGTATACTTCAACTTAGACGACAAATGCCTACTTATATATATGCTTCTGATTCGATGTTTTTGCTTTACAGTAAGAACGATTCGATTCTTAAAAGGATTTTAAATTCGTTAAGAAAAGAGAACTCGATTTAACCATAAAAATCGATTGTGTATTCGTTTAGTGTTACCGAATTCTTTTTCAATCGATTGAATTTTATTATGTATTTTAAAATTTTCGTTACAACAATATATCATAGGTCATAGTTATCTAATTATTTAAAAACATAAATTGATAAGTTTGGTACAAATGTACATACGTTTAGACCAACTGAACACATCGATTAAAGAGGTAAGTGGTGTATCTAGTGGTGGATGTAGAATTATATATTTAAAAGCATTATTTCTCTGATTTGAAGAATCATTTCTGTCAATGTCCTTATGTGGGGGTCTAGGAAGTTGGAAGCATGGAATATTGCGATATTAACGTTTTTGATAAGCAATTCAATTGTGAATAGCGGTAAATATGAATTTTCTATTTTCTCAAAGCGTTTAATTGCATTTCTCATGATTATAAATAAATTGCTTGTATGAGTATAGCTAAGAATAATTCATTCGACTACGACAAAACGGTTGTTTTCGAGTAATTTGCGTTTGTGTAATGTACAAGTTCTTTGAAATATTGAAATAATCCTGGTTGGAATACTTAAGAAATCATTAAAACCGTCAGGGCTAATTCTTCTGGCACCCGAAGGATTCATTAATGCGACTTCATCCTTACGTTTCTGCATAGCGCACATAGATTACCCTGGGCTATATCACAACTTGGCGAGCTACGTCGGCAGGCGGGCCAACACCCAAGTGCACGCGGCAATTGAACCCGAAAGACCGCTTCTTTTTTCCTTTCTCTCCATCTTTTTTTTTTTTTCTTTTTAGCGTATTCTGTTCCCGCTTGCTATCTCGCGGGATCGCGCTGAAACTACCGACGACAAACTCTATCAGGTTTTGCGATGTCGGCGAAGTATGCTCATGGGTCTCGTTTTATTGTTTACTCTCGTCAGAGGTGACCTAAATATTCAATGCAAATTACTGTACGGTGTGATTTTTTTTTGCGAATATGGATTTAGCATGTTACTCTAAAATACATTGTGCTTATGAATTAGCAAGGCACTTCTTTAAATATGCTTACGTAACGAATTGAGTAGAGCCTACTAAATTCTGTCAATATACAGCAAAAGACGCTTTACTAATTTAAATATTATTGTGTGTTATTTTGATGTGTTATGAAAAACCAAAATAAGGACCTCCATACTCCCTTTGGTTAAGTATTACAGCAAAATACTGTGTTCTGTGGGTAAACGTTTTTCATTCAATTATTCGAATGGATTACCTTTAAACTACGCACTTTTGGGTTATTGATTTGTTGTTATCTATGCAGGATTGCAATTACTTACAGCTTTTAATATTTTCCGAAGTATTTTTTTTTGCAGTAATAATAAAAACCAAAGGCATTTGGTTTAAAAATTTTCAAAAAGTAAACCCTGATCAATACAGAGTAACTCAACCGGATACTTAGAATTTTATTTAAAGTGTTCTAAGTTAAGCTAATTAAATGATAGTAAACTTTAGAAATACTTGATTATCTTGCAATGGCTTCCAGCTTCAAATAGCGCTGCAACTAAATGGAAATACTGAACCCAACAAGATGTAAAGACGTAGTTGACATGCTTA